>JAULJZ010105172.1:0-11752 GCA_032270985.1 Heliamphora pulchella | reverse complement strand
TTTATGGCTCCGTCAGTTGCTTAGTGAGTTGGGTGATCCCTGTCCTGGCCCAACAAAATTTTGGTGTGATAATAAATTTACAGTGTATATTGCTACAAATTCAGTATTTCACGAGCGCACGAAACATATCGAGGTAGACTGTCATCTCATTCGGCGTGAGTATCAGAATGGTGTGATCGTGTTTGGCTTCGTTCGTACTGGAGAGCAATTAGCGGATATTTTAACTAAATCAGTTCCGAATCCTCGAGTTCGATACATGTATGACAAGCTGGGCATGTTAGATATATATGCACCAGCTTGAAGGGGTGTTAGCTTTATTATGATTATATTATCTTTATTATTATTATTATCCGGTGTGGGTGGGCACACCATATCTTATTATATAGTCTCGTTGTTCTATAAATAAACCGTTGCGTGGTCTATTAAGGTTAACGCCTTCATTAAACTTAATACTATCGGTTTAACAATAATATATTATTGAGATATTTTTTCATTATTGAGATTGTCAGAATATACTATCATTATTTTTCAATTATTGTGATTTAGTGTTCTAGTTAGTCTGTTACCATTATTTGAATTTCTATAACCTATATATTTGATGTATTCTTTCATTGTAAATCAAGCATTTTGGCTCAATATGCAATAATAGTAGTCTTTACTTTGTTTTCTTACATGGTATCAGAGCAGGGTTCCAAACCCTAACCCTAATCCGCCGCAGTCATTATCCTCATGCGCCGTTGTCATCTTCGTTCACAAAAACCAGAAAAACCCTAGTTGAAAATTGTCCTCTGCGCTGTCGTCATCTTACTCTAGCCGTTTGTCCTCTGCGTCGTCGTCATCTTCCTTCACAAACCAGAAAAACCCTAGCCATTGTTTGCCCTCTACGCCGTCGTCGTCTTTCTTTGAAGACCTCGGCCATCTCTGACGACTTCATTGGACCCTTCGACTAACACCACCAACGTCACCAGACGTCTCTCATACCTTCGGTTCTCTGTCTTTTGCCTTCGCAGTACCGTTTGGCTCTCAGCTCCTTTGCTTTTGAATCTAGTACGCATTCGTCGCCGCCTTCGTCGTTAACCATCATCGGAGACCTTACTCGGCTCCTCAACTAGCACCAACGAACTCTCCAGAGCCTTCAATCAATGTTAGCAACCTTGTTGGACGTGTCTTTCATTGCATCTATCCTTCGGTTCCTTGGTTTTTGCATCTGAGCAAGACCTAGATCCGCACAACCCTTTGGCCTCAGAACCAACCTCCAACGACCAACGATCTTTTCTAGCACATCAGCAACCTCCGGCGACCTCGCCAACCTCTTCGGCGACCTCGCCGACCACCGGTGACCTCACCAGTAGCAGTATTGGTTCGTTCTTTCTTTCAGATTGGCTCTTAGTTCAACTATTGGTACTGTTTGGCTCCTAGTTCAACTATTAGCACTGTTTGGCTCCTCGTTCTTATTTTTGGGTACTATTTGGAATTAGTTTTGGTACTACTGGATCCTGCTTTCTGTGCTTTAGTTGCTATGGCTAATAAAACAAATTGAAAGCTATAGTACCAGATTGCATGGAAATTCTTCACAATGGGCATGAGTTTCTTTTTTGACTCGAGAATTTAAGTAAAACCCCACATTACCTAAGTAGAAAAGTAATGTGCAATATATAAGCGTGAGGGCACCCTCACCTCAATAACTAATTTTTTGGGTTGAGTTCTACCCAAGACTGTATAACATAGTATCAAAACTAGACTACTAGGGATGGGTAGAGTGTGTGTCCCTGGCCTGCACGCGGTAAGTACTGTCGAGTGAGCACGCTACGCGTGAGGAAGGGTGTAAAGCGAAATCCCACATTACTTAAGTAGAAAAGTAATGTGCAATATATAAGCGTGAGAGCATCCTAACTTCAATAGCTAGCTTTTGGTGTAAAGTTCTACCCAAGACCATATAACAGGACTAAGAGTAGACCATATAACAGGACTAAGAGAATATAGTATGTTATCTTAATAAAAACGGGTCAGGTATGAATTGGTTTCAGTTCGTGGGTGACATAAAATAGCAACAGTTGGTTTGGATCTAGATCATCTTCTTCCTCTATTCTTCATAGTGCGAGAGAAGGCAGAACAACATCTAGGATTTTTAGTTGCACTGACCTCGACAAATTAAGTCAATGGTGGCGTCGATGATGGTGGATCTAGGTGAAGGAAAAAGTGGTTGATTGTTCGAAACCTTGACTGACAGTGATAATGGATCTAAGTGGTCGTAATAGCTTTAACCCTTGATGTCAATGGTCAACAACAATGATGCTAGGGTTCACGAAGGTGATGCTTCGATGGGTTGTTCAATTTGTTCATCGCAGAGCTTCAATTGTTGTTCTCATGGAATCTCGACAACTTTGGTTTGTTGATTGTAGGTTTGAAGAAAGCCATGAAGGGGGAAACAACGCACGAAAGGCAGAGATGGCATTGCAAGGTTAAGTTCTGATACCAATTGATGCAGCACATGGAGCAACAAGAGATGGAAGAAAGGTGGCATAAAATGGTCAAAACCCTAACACAAGGCCAAAACCTTAAACTTAACTTTTTATTAATCCACTCTCAATAATACATCAAGAAGGCCTCTTACTTATAGGCCTTAACCCCTAATTTGAAATGAAAATTAGAATCCTAAGCGAAAAAGAATTAAAATTAAAATTTTAATTGAAAAATAAACTAAAATCTTAAACTAAAAGGAAACAAAAAAATCCTAATCAAAAGATAATCTACCTCAAAAAAATTGCAAATAGGGCCCAATGTTCCGCATCATTAGTGTTTGCCACCCACAAAACATGGACATCTCCATTTAAGTTTCCTTTTTTGCACCCCAAAGACCAAAACCCCTAGGAAAGTAAGAGAAATAAAAGTAACAAATTTGAGTAATTACATGGAGAAACCTACCTTGATTATTACATTTGGTGAGACATAGATGAACTTGCTTAAGGCAGGGTGGACGGTTGGTATAACAAAGGGCGCTATCTCGTCAAAAGAGGGCCCAGGATACTCCCCAGCAGAATAAGCTGTCATAATTCGTGCTTTAATTTTCTCCTGCCTTTTTTTGCAATGAATACAGAAGATATCAAATCCATAAATGAAACATCTAACACGAAATGGCATAGCCCTCAACAAATCAGAGATAAAAACAGGCAAATGAAACTGTAAACAGGTAATAGCTTACCCAAGAATTTCAAGGTTTGAATGTGGGAATAGCACTTTCAGTTTATAATAAGAAACTTTGTCATCATGCCCTTCAGGAATAAAGAAATGAAAAGAAACTAATTTTGGATATCTGCAGTTCGCATTAAAAACCGTATTAGTAGACAAGAATGAATAACTGACAAAAAAGCTGTAACTACTAGCAAGATTTGTAACCCCTTAATATATTCATTATATGTTTGAATCACATCCTATTATCATGAGAAAATTTAAGTACTCAACAAGCTTTATTTTCCCAATGTGTTTCAAACAAATATTACTCACAGGTGCATTTTGTTGTTCACAAAAAAAATGCCACCTAAAATAAATGTCCAAAATGAAATTCAAGTATCCTTTTTCTGATAAGTAACAAATATCTTGAAGTACCATCTCCTCGCTAAAACTAGTATAAAACCCAAGCAGTAAAGTCTAATCTTCCTACTTTTTTCCCCTTTTAAGTGAAAAAGAAATAAAATAGAACTCCCACCAAACATAGCGAGGATACAAACCTACGCTCTCCATGTGTCAGGCAGCTAGCAGACACGTGGTCACGTGATCAAACAGACATGAGAAGACTGCACGTGCCACGTGACCAACCCTCCAGCCATTCAGCCCCGGGACAGCATGCAACGGTCCGTGCACTAACAGAACCCACACCACCATATATTTTGAAGGCACCATTCATTCAGCGGACTGCACACGAACAACATCCCGTACATTCGCCCTCAGAACATGGAACAATCATCCAACCAATCAAATGGAGACCCACTGAGCACATGGTAATAACATCAAGTGACATTTAGCATAAGGTCTGGGTTGGGAGCAGAGACTAAAATCTCCGCTCGGGATCACCATAAGGATAAGTGGCTTGGAGATTGGATTCAAGGATCGTAAAGGCCCCTTAGTCCTTAAATATCGGCTGTTACGTATCGTATCGATCGACACTTATCGGGATTCTAAACCTCCAATACCGATATTTACCAATGTATCGTCGATACTGTTTGATATCAACCGATAAATGACTGTATCACTAATAACAATACATTTTTTTATATCGCGATTTAGAACCTTACTTAGTCCTACCAGCTTCGAATGGATGATGTCTTTGGGGCTTGTAACATAGGACAACGATGACTTATCACAACTACCTTTTCTCTAATGATATAGCCTTCAAGAACTATTACCTTGGACAGGCCGAAGAAGGAGGGCACACCACTTGGCCTGGGTTCTTCCCCCTTGGTTCACCCCTATATGAAGGGGACCTCCATTAATGAGAAAAGAGTCCTTCCATCAACCAAACCAGCCCAGTTTGAATCTGTAAATATTTCTAATTTCAAGTGACTATGATTAGATAACAGAAGTCTCTTTCTAAGAGCAGACTTAAAATAACTCAAAATACAGTAAACAACATCAAGATGTACACTATAGAGGTTATGCATGAACTACATGACAACCCTCACAGCATACGCAATATCAGATCTGGTGTGAGATAGGTATATCAGTTTTCCTACAAGCCTCTAAAATCTACCATTCGATAGGTTTTCTATTACCACTACTGAGGCAATAATTAGCCTCAACATGCGAATCTGCTGGTCGACAACTCAACATGCATGTTTCTTCTAGGAGATCAAGAATATGCTTTCTTTGGGAAATAAAGATGCCATTATCTGATTTAACCTCTTCAATCCCAAGAAAATATTGTAACACCCCCAAATCTTTCATCTCAAACTCTTTAGCTATACTTGCCTTGAGATAGGACACCTCCTCTGTATCATTACCTGTTACAACTATGTTATCAACATTTATAATAAGGATTGTGATCTTATTATTACCTTACTTGATAAACATGGTATGGTTTGCATGAATTTGTTGATGCCCAAATCTTAGTATAATCTTGAAGAATCTATCAAACCAAGTTCTAAGAGACTGTTTTAGCCTATATAAAGTCTTATTTAATTTACACACTTTCCCTTTAGTTTCACGGAATTAAAAACCTGGTGGTACATCTATATGCACCTCTTCTTCTAAATCCCTATGGAGGAATGTATTCTTCACATCTAATTGTTAAAGAAACTAACCTATATTAGTAGCATAGGATAAGAGCACCCAAACTGACTTCATTTTGGCTAACGGAGAAAAAATCTCCTAATAATCAATACAATTAGTTTGGTTAAAGCCCTTAGCAACTAATTTTGCCTTTGATCTCTTAAGTGGCCCATCTGCCATGTGTTTTACTGTAAATACCTATTTGCACCCAACTAATTTCTTCCCTTTTGGAAGAGAGACCAACTCTTAGGTACCATTCTTTTTCACAACTGATTTCCTAAAGCATAGCCTTTTTTTTTACTTAGAATCCACAATAACTTCCTTCCAACAATGCGAGATCGATATAGAGGACAAAAACGACAAAAGCACGATAGTGGGTTGATAATGAGTCATATGAGACAAAATGTGAAATTGAATGTTGAATACATGTTCTTACACCTTTTCGAAGAGCGATAAGTCACAAGTGTGAGTAACAACAGAAGACTCGTTACCAGGTGGATTAGTGGAATAGAGTAAAACTGAGGACGAAGATAGAAACTGGCAATGTGGTAGTGGCACAAGAACAGTTTGATCCTTCTGACGTCGAAAATAAGTATGCAGATCAGCTCTATCTAATCGTCCAGTGTTAAGATTAATGTAGAGATTAATGTAGAGACAAAGAGATAAAAGAGAGAGCTTAGAGAAAATGATTGTGGCGATGAATAAGAGAGCACCCAAAAATTAAGGTTAGCTCCCTTATTACTATTATTTATTTAATAAGACCAAAGTACAATAATATCGCTAACTTAGCACTCCCCCCTCAAGTTAATGCATAAATATTTCTCATATCCAACTTACATACAATGGGATGAAATATTTTACTACTAAACCTTTCAGTAAAAATATCTATTAATTAATCTTTGAAGTCCTCTCTAGAACTCTATCTTCGTCTTTAAAGTTAGGTGTCAAAATATTAATTAAAAACACTTCTAAACATCCAATTTGTAGTAAATAAGTTAAAAATATACTTATTAATGAGTTTATGTCATTTGCTAGCTTTTGAAAAAAATCAAGAGCACGGTTACTGATTCCCATTACAAACTGACCGATTCTCTTGATACCCATTACATGGGATCGTTATTCCGGCCGATACAGTGATTTAAAACTCTGTGATTGAGTAAGCCACAAATAGAACACAGATGAGGTGGACCTCTACCTCAACCACCATGAGAATTACCGATGCGACCACCTCGAGAACCACAACTTCCTCTACCGTGACTGTAACCACTCGATTGATCACCTCGATATTATATAACTAGAGCTAAACTATCACAATTGTCCTGAGAAGAACCACCAGAGCCTTGAGAACTATCTCGAGATGTGGCGCACAAAATTCTAGAATATACTTCGGCAAGATAAGAGAGCTCAGCTCCTGCTAAAATCTGAGAGCAAACCCCACCAAAAATCTCGTCACAATCATTTGTTCTCGTTGTTGTTACATTTTGCAAATATCATTTGTGATGGGACGAATCACATTTAACTCTTCATGAAGCCTCTTGAGAACCACATTTAGATTCTTCCAATCATCATATATTCTTTTTAATGCTAAACTAGCTACTTAGTAAACATGGCCAACAGCTAGAAGCCACATGCAGCAATATAAGCAGAAACTTCCAAAATTGGCAATTTACCACTCTAGATCCCCTCCCTCCGATATTGATGAGTAGCGCGAGTGTAAAAATGAAGAACACCATATTCAATATACTCAAATTCATCGTTCATGACCATTTGAGAGTTGGTCACCTAGGAAAGAAATGGTTCAAAGACAAAGTAGAGACTTATCAATAGAAATAACTTCTTGGGAGGTGGAGACTTATCAATAGAAATAAGTAGTTTGGAAGTAAAATGCATAATCAATACCAGGATTGCTACACTATATCTCTGAATAACTAATCCATAATGGCATCAACCTAAGAAGCACTTATGACAATTAGAGAATTAATTAAGGCCATTCAACAACCAATCTATAACCAACGGTGAACAAATCAAAGAAACTCATCAGGGAAGCACTTTGAGAAAGCCTGACTTGGGAAAAAAGGGAAAAGCATAACATTTGTGATCCAGGTATGACACAACAGTTTCTTATAAGGAAAAAAAATGAAATAAAAAAGTGGAAGAACGTATTTTTATTAATTTTGAAATTGGTCGTGATTTGCACACACACACACAAAAAAACATTGGTTGTCGAGACAAATATAGAGCGTTCGATATATAATTTTCTAGCAAAAAAGTCCACCTGTATTTATTGAGAACACAAATAATGAAGTTACCCCTATCTTTAACAATTTAAGTTTTTAGATGAGGCGATGGTTAACAATTCAACACTATTCAACTCAAAAGAGTTACAGCGGTGGACAGCACCAATTGTAACAGAACTTCCTGGTGCATTCAGAAAGAACCCTTTTTGCATTAATCTAGATGGTGCTAATGGACAAATAAGAATGTCCTGAAAATGTATATGTTAAGGAGTTCCCATCAATTTCTCAATTATTTAGCCATGAAAAAAAGGGTAGTCATTGTACTTTCAAAAGCATTCAATTCAGAAAAATTGATAAATCAACAAAGGCTAGGACAGTACAAATGAATAGGTAAAGAAAATAAACATTGTAACCCCAAAATCACATGGTTAATTACATTGATTGTATCAAACAAACCTTGAACTGGACAAAGTTGAGTTAACAAGAACTGCTAGCACTCTAAGGTCCAGGCAGTCCATCCATGATATAACGTGAATCAATCCATCCTCTCTAGCACTTGTTCTAATGTAACCAGAATTTCCATCACTTGAAGCCGTAGATTCGGTAGACTGTAAATAGTATAAGGCTTGACTTGTAATATGATACAATTCATCTCAAAGATCAATGCATTGACATCAATCAGCACAAGAAAATAAGAAATTGAAAAAAAAAACAAATAAGATTCAATTCAAGAGAACTAAATGTAAGTGCAAGCCAATGATATATTTGACAGGTGGTAGCAATATTATAATCAATAAACAGAGAGCACAATTTGAAAATTTTCTTTATAGAGATAGGTAGCATTTTGCCTTGAACCTTTCTTTTTGAAAAACTATCAAATTTATTGGCTAACCAGTGCATATGATGTCTTGAATTGTTAAGCCGTTTGTGTAAACCAAGAAAATAGAATACACACAGGATCTTTTTGAAAACAATTGGTTCTTTTGATTGTGTTCATTTTGACTTTGAACAATTCTTGGCTTTCAAGAGTGCTCTAGAAAATATAGCCTTCTCAATTCTCATAGAACCGGTCCTTCAGGATTTGTTTGTACTATCCAAAAGGGCGCGAGAGAGAAAGGGATCCAATAATTCACAATCATAAAGGTGATTATAATTAATAGTATCCTGTTATACGCCACTTAGAATTCTAAGGTATAAGTATCATTAAAAACATTACTTATTCTAAACCACGCTGTAGACATCACCGTTCATCATAGGAGTGGGTAGGGGAGATTAACTTTTCATGATTCTACTGTATCACACATAAAGTAGTTGTCCTTTTAAACTTAGAGCTAGCAAGGTTGAGTGCCCATCATGATGACTCTTAGGTCATAGGGCTTTAATCACATTCCCCTCAATAATTTATTTACTTGCTCTCGTGTCAAAATTTTGGTTAGTAAATCTTCAACATTATTCCTTGACTTTATGTAGTCAATCGCGATAACAAGATTATAGAGCAATTGTTTTACGATATTATATCAACAATAATAGTTATCAGAATCTTATGATTCATGATTCATAGATAAGTCGATTCGAACCTAGGAGCGAATCTATTTTGTAATAGAATCATGATGAATCTTATGATTCACAATTCGATTCACTATTTACGATTCATATAATTCTTAAAATTATTAGATTCAACGAATTTCGAACCCCTCTTTGACCACTTTTTTTTTAAGATGCATTAATATAGCTTAGTCAATTTATTGAGAAAATAAGAAATAAACATGCTTAATTTGTTACTCACTTGGTGATTTAAAGATTTAATAGGAACCAAGAAGATCTTATACATTCTTAACTCTTTTTTTATTAAAGGTGAAAAATGTCAAAATACAATTTTTAGTATATTTAAGACAAAAAAAATATCACTTCCTATAAATTATTTATTGTTATTTTTGTGAAACAAACATAGTTTAATATGATATGATTCGGATTATTGAACTCAACAATTGCACAATATTTTTTCTAAAATTTTCTTTATTAGCAATAAGCATACAATAAATGTTTTATATTTAATTTCTCTTCTTTTATTCTACATTGTTTGAGATTTTTTAGTCTCTTTTTTGAATTCGCAAAGAGAATATATACTATTTTTTTAAGTAATTTTATAATTGGTTGAATTTGAGCTAAAATTCTTTGTGATGAAAGTAAATATATTTTCAATTAGATTACGTAATCATATTCTTATTATATAATTTGTATTAATATCAATTGATTTATTTTATTTTATACATATTAACTGTTTAAACATCATATTTGTAGTCCATGTCGAACCCTACGATTCTCAATTAGATTCGATTTACAATTCACAAAATTAAGATTTTGATTCACGATTGAACAACTATGTCGACAATGGATGTATCGAGATTTATCGTTATACATTATTTGTGCCCTTTCAATTGGCAATTAATTGTTGCAATAAATACCAATTGCTGGCACAAGTTTTGACCACATTGGAATATCTTCCAAAAAGAAAAACAAACAGAAGGTATTATGCTCCTCATGCTTTATACAAGTGATAAACATATTCTATTGTGTACCTTGCAATATACTCCTAATGCTTCATACAACTGATAAACATATTCTATTGTGTACCTTGCAATATACGCTTGTTAAGACGATTTTCAAGACACGGTTGCACGCCTAAGTGTAAAGACATATCCATACTTTTGTAACAGATATCCAATGTGCATCACTATATCTTATATTTTACAGTAATTTAAATAACTGCTTTCCCCACATTTCTATGGTAATCCAGAATCTATCAACAAAATCATTATAGTTTAAAACTTGATTCATATGTTTAAACATATATCACTATCATAACTATTAACTCGTGCTTATTATAGTTACACAAACTCAAATATGAGTGTCAATGCAGGTGTGTATGTAGGTTCTCCCCATGCACAAAATTTGAATATCCCTTAAAGTCCAAACTCAAATCTAAACATGAACGTTATATATACATCTATGTAAACTCTTGTCATCTTCCAATGTGGGACAAAACATTGTTTCATCTTCTAACTGGTAGTGACTTCTGAAAGACAATTTCTATACTATTGGATCTGTCCATTAAAGTTCTTGATCGATGCAATCATACAACTATTTAAGGAGAAGACAATTTTAGCTAGTCATATATGAACTTCGTTCCCAGCTGACCCCGGGCAAACTCCATTAACCACCATCCCTACCCCCAACCCCAAACAACCTTTGCATAAAATTCCCTAAATTTCATCAATTTCAAAATCAAGCCATGAATCTTGATCGAATTCTCAGATTTCTGCAAGACAATTGCCAAAATAGGAAGGATGAAAAAAATAAACAAAACAAACACCACAAAATCTCATAACAAAAATACTTACTATACCACACACCACAAAATCTCATAACAAAAGTACTTACCATACCGTCTGAGATAAGTAGAGCACAGTGACACAACTCAATACTACTTCAGCACGAGCAGTGTGGACTGTGGACCAGCTTTTCATTTACGTTTGGTTTGGGTGATTTGAACAGAAAAGAAATGAAATGAAACTATCTTCTTACTAATCACTTATTTGGTTTATGGTTTATCAGAATGGGAAAAAATTGAAAAGTACTAATCACTTGTTTGGTTTATGGCTTACAAGAAATGGAAAAAAATGAAAAGAAATGAAAAGATTGAGTTATTCTCGAAAAAGAAAGAGTTATCCTTTAAAATCTGTCTTTCCAAATCTTTCCAAATAGAGATAACAGATTCTACATAATTAATTATTTTTTATATTATCTAAATTATTCTTTTATTTTTGTAAAATAATTAGTTCAATTTCTTTTATATTCTCTTATAAAATGTATCCAAACACTTACAAGTCCCAGAAAGAAATAAAACAGAACCATTTCTTTATTTTAATCACCTACAAACCATAAGGAAAAGAATGGGAAAAAAAGAAATTGAAGGAAAGATTAGTAACATAAACAAACCCAACGGGCAGATGCCGCGGTCGCTTAATCTAAATTTTGGAAAAATTCATTATTAAAATAATATTAATTTAAAATATTTTAAAATTATATAAATTTATTTCTTTAAAAAAAAATAAAAATTTAATATATATTTTGCAAACATCTTATAATAACAATTCCCACTTACTAAATTAAAATCGTGCAACCGTAACTGAACTTACAGATGAAGAAAGGTTGGAATTAAAAGGGACCCAGTTTCTGTGAGGGTCCGA
>JAULJZ010105161.1:0-11752 GCA_032270985.1 Heliamphora pulchella | reverse complement strand
CCTCCCCGACCCTACGCTCTATCGCCAATTAGTCGGCAGTTTGAATTATTTAACTATTACTCGGCCTGATCTTTCCTTCGATGTTCAGTAGGTTAGCCAATTCATGCAAACTCCACGTCATCTACATTTGGCTGCTGTTTGTCGTATCATTCGATATCTGTGCGGTTCACCACACCGAGGGTTATTCTTCCCAATAGGTTCTCCTCTCTGTCTTGTTGCCTATAGTGATGCAGATTGGGCCGGATGTCCTGATACTAGACGGTCTGTCACCGGATGGTGCATGTTTCTTGGTGATTCTTTGATCTCTTGGAAGAGTAAGAAACAACCTCGTGTTTCCAAATCATCTACTGAATCCGAATACCGTACCATGCCTGCTGCATGTTCTAAGATCGTCTGGCTTCGTGGACTTCTAGCTGAACTTAGTTTCTGCCAATCTGATCCCACTCCTCTTCATGCTGATAACACCAGTGCCATTCAGATTGCTGCTAATCCTGTTTTTCATGAACGTGCGAAGCACATCAAGGTCGACTGTCATTCTATTCGGGAGACCTTGGACGCTCGCGTCATATCTCTTCCTCATATTTCCACTTATCTTCAGCTTGCTGATCTGTTTACCAAGGCCATGCCACGTCCGCGCCATCAGTTTTTTGTGGGCAAATTGATACTTCTTGACCAACCTGCATCAATTTGAGGGGGGATGTCAATCAAGATATCTTTTACCATAATTCTGGCATAATTGTACAGATTATTCTTTCCTTTTTGGTAGGTTAGATTGATACAAATAGCTGATTTCCATCCTTGCTTTTAGGATGTATTTAGGCAACCTTTTTGTATATATATATACGGTGGAACCTCAAAGAGAGGATATTCAAAAGAAGAGGAAAATATTGATAGATATATATGACATAGAAAAGTATTCAACATTACAAATTATTAGAAAACCCATAGCACATTCATGTAATTAGGAATACAAGCAGACAAATGTGCTCTCTAATCTTGCAGAAAGTATTTCATGGGAGGATTTTAAATCAAACACAAATCCAAGTTCAATATAAAAAAAAAGAAGCTTAATTAGGGTTTTAAATGTCAACCGTTACTTATCGTATCGGTTGATACATATTGGGATTTTGAACCTCCGATACTAATATTTACCAATGTATCGAGCAATACTGTTCAATATCGACCAATACATGATCGTATCACCGCTAGTGATACATCGTCCGATACCGCGATTTAAAAACCTAAATGTAATATATTTCTACCTTTTTCTTAATTTAACAAAAGGGTTCAATAATTTATAGGAATATGACCGAATGTCAAGCTTGCTAGAAAAAAGAAGGAAAGGACATTGACCTCAGACACACATCGGCTTAAGACCTAATTGCCCCTGCACTGACAGCATCAATTTCCACTATTTACATTTTCGGCCGACAGAAAGGACCAAAGTCACCAAACCTTCTCAAGTTTGTGGGTTCATTCTATTAAGATGCGACTCAAAAATTATTTTTTCCTTCTCAATATATTCCAAGATTTTACAGGATAAAAATGTGAAGTTATATGGAGGTATCTGACAATAACATGGAAGTATATTTCCAGCGATAGGATCTTGTGAGAATCTCAAGGTACATAAACCTCAAGACAGATTTTATGGTTAGGAATGCATCGGGACAAGAGACAGACGATTTTGGGAAATCTCATGATGACCATAAACATGACCACCCAATTTCTAACTCCCTGAACCACATGACCGATGCAAGCCTCGAGAGCATATTGCATGCATATATGGCCAGTGAAGCAAATAAAGATGGCACAGATTAGGGAGCTGCAAAGAATGTCCATTCTTGATTGTTGGTTCCATGGTTGCTGTCAGAATAATTCCCAGACTTTCAACTTTCTAAGGCCAACCTTCAAAACACTACGCAATTTATTATAGTAAAACTTTCAACTGTCACGTATAGTTTTCCACAGAGGTAGAGAATTATTCAAGCATCATTGGCTTTGCATGTATGATAACCCAATCAAATGTTGCAAACATCAGCTAAAAATACAGTAAAATATGTCAAAGATAACTGACCACAAGCATGAAACTGCCTCATCACTTCAGTCTCAAGAATAATTTTGGAGCAACCTGTGCATCGAAGGAGTATCTTTTAGCGAAAATGATTTTAAGCATATATAACAAAACAACATAAACTATGGTTACTGCAGCAACTGCAGAGTACAAGAGGTGAATAAATCTAAAAACAGCAGCAAGGAGGGGACTCTAATAAGCAAGCAGGAACGAGGGGCCCTCTAATAGCAAGCAGGACATGACAAGGTGATGTGGTCGTTACCGCACCAAAAATAACTATTCAAAACCAAGTAAAAACTACTACTCCTCCATAGAATAGTGGTTGAGACCACGTATCGTCTCAATGGGGACAAAAAGGCTAAGCTGCGTGACTTTATAATTACTATTCTAATTCAATTTATGAAAAATGTTTTGAGATTTTGATCATCTAAAGTTCGAAAAAAAACTAAAAGAAGACAATAAACAGATTTGATTTGAATAAAAGAAAAATCCTAGGGTTTTGAATCCACCCTAACCATGTAGTTTAAACCCGTAAAAATCCTATTAACTTTCACACGATTCAACTAGAACCTATTCTAGCTACAAGCCCGAACCAAGTTACCAAGAAAGGCATTTGATTGAAACCTGACATAACCTATATTTGACGAGCACTGATCGTCCAATACAAACTTGGCACGATCCTATTGGGCGATCCATCCTACCGTAGAATAGCCTATCTCACGTCTTAACCAAATACAATGATAAAAATAATAAAAATAACAGTTGCACAACATCATACTCACAATCACAGAAAGCAAATATGAAAACTAGATTAAGCTTGAAAAACTCGTTGATTAAAACTCAACATCCAAAAGTCACACAAATTTGTTGGATTGTATTACAAAAAGAAAACTAGAATCTAAACATGATCTAAATACTCGGCAAGGGTTTCATCAAACCCTAGGAAGGAGAGAGTTTAACCACTTATGATGCGGTGAAACTCTTGGAGGTTGGAAGATGAAGCCACCCCGAACCCTAGCTCTATAGCCATCGTCTCTCTTCTCTACTCAATTCCCTGATTTTCAAACTCCCCTTTGTCTTATTTTCGTCCTTTTTATTAGTCCCTCTCCTGGCCAAATCTTTTAGAAAAATCACGAACCTTAAATTCTCGAGCTTCGTCCAGACGCTTGTCCGGACACAAATCATTATGTTGAAAACCGTCCGCACGCCCATCCGAACGGAAATGGCCAGTGGCTGATTTTTTGTTATTTTGTTCACTTTATTGCATTTTTCTCCTCTGTGCCTCCTCAAATGTTAACTCTATAAACATTACGAAAACCGTATTATTAACAAAAATGCGAGAGCTTGGCCAGCGTAAATTGAGGGCTTAAATGGTACATTTAAGCTCCTATCACGAGGTTATGGAAAATGATTTGCAAACAGAAGTTATATACAAAGAAATCCCATCCAGAATGATGTTGCAGTGGAATTTCTTAAATTATGTGGCACAACAGGTGGAGGGTCTTGGTTTGAAATGAAAGTACAAACAAAAAGGCCACATCATTCTGTATAGAGATTGTGTACAATAATTTTGTTTGTACAGCATTACCTTAAGATCTAGCATACATTTTTCACAGGAAGTTAGGACACCTTATTTCGGAGGCAGGTGCTGATGCATTGTTTTTGGTTGGTTCATTGAACAATTACTAAAGCAAATACTGGAACGGATTATTTCTTGGAAACAGGGAGTCACCAGGCATGAGGGCCTGTGACAGCCTTGTGTACTGTCGATTTTTAGGCGGTCTAAATTCATATTTATTACTAGGTTAATATAGTTCTATTTTTTATTATTATTATTATTTTTTATTTTTTTGAAAATGGACATACAAACAAGAGAAAGGAAACAAGAAAACAGCAAAACACTGAACAGAAAATGGACATACAAATGAGAGAAAGAAACAACAAAACAGCAAAACACTGAACAAAACTACTAATCAATATTCATGGAGAGGAGATGCCTGGGCATTAAGAGATTTGCCTCTAGGCCAGAGCTCCAATGTACCATGCCATCCATGATAGACTGAACCTCCCATTTCTTTGCTACCTTTCAATTTGAGATTAAGTTGAAAAACACTCAAGAGGGTCACCCCCGAAATTTGTTTGATTAATACCCCAATCTCTGCCCATCGTGGAGGCAATTCTGGTAGCCCAAGCTTAAGCAGCAAGAGCCAAAGAAATAGACATTTTCACTCAGTTAATAGCTGGTACTCTTCCCCATAGCCATTTCAAACCACAATGCCAAATGCAGCAGGAAGACTTATGGAATTGAAAGATTCATCACAATTGAACTTTAGAGTCTCTTGAGGAGGAGGCTTTCCACTTGGGATCTGAGGATGGGGCAAAGGCCATGTAACTTAGCTTGATTATTCTGGTAAGCTGACTGTAGTTTGCTAATGCTACAGAGATTATCGATATGGTGCTGAGGATCCAGAGGCACCCCATTGAAAATAAACTCATTTATTGACTTCCGAACTGACCAACACGGTTTTATGAGTTCTGGAAGTCAAAGTCAATCAATTCAAGATTATGTAATTTTTCTAATTCAATGAGAGGAAAAATTTCGGAGAATTTTACATTTACTCTGAAGCACTGTTGGGATTGTCCTCAAGTCTTGCGATTGGAGAATATTGTTTTTGCCCCTCGAGTGATTGATACCTATGGAATAAAAGTATGATGTCTACAATTATTGTCTTCGTCTCCTCTATTTTATCTTCTTTTTTCTTTACTTTTTTTAGTTTGAAGCAAGTATTAGTGACAACTGGATATGTCTCACCAACCTTTTGTACTATAAAACCTCAATCTACAAGCCTAGGTCCCTTTCCCTTCAATCCTACAAATATAGCAAACTTAAACAACCACAGGAGCAAAAGCAGCACTCTTGGATACTATTCAGAGCACCCAAAATGTCTGCATTTCTTTATCAAACTAAGCCCAAACATCTATTCCCTCAATACATTACAGACCCTATGACCCCAATCCTTGTTAAGAAAACCGTGCAATAATCAGTCCTTAAAAAACCTTGAACACATTGTCCTGCTGTTATCCTTAACCCCCTTAGTTTCTCTTCTTGCCAATCCTACACCATCAGAAGCCTTCAGTAAATGTACCATGGAAACAAAAATCTCAATGCCTTGTGTAACCACGAGTTTTCTATCGTTCATATCAAGGGATCCAACATTTACTCCATAAGCACAAACTGCTAAACAATGTAAAGAATAATAGGGTATCAAGGAACACCAAAAATATATTTGGACAAGATTATATAGCAGTAGACATATACGAATTGATTGACAATGGTCTCTATAAGATTACTGCAAAAAGAAACTGTATAGCCTGTTGGGTATTTAGGGGGGCAAAAACAAATATAGCTAAACAAGATTATATACAGTAGACAGGTTTCTTGGATAAATCCAGGTATGCAATGTGCCCACCTTGGAAACAAGGAGTCCAAGTAATGGTGTATTTGACAAACCACTTCTTCTAACAAAATTCTTAATGAATTGAGAACAGTAATTCTTAGAAGGGACTATTGTCCACATTATAAAACAGGACCATGATAAAACCGGACAGGTTTTATGGTTCTTTTGTGTGAAACCAATCCAACTATTTCTAAAACTAACAAAATAATAATAATAATAATAATAATAATAATAATAATAATAAAATAAATAAATAAATAAAAAACTAGTTTATGGCTTGAGCTTAGATCCTCCCCAATCAAGAATGGTTTTGGATTGGAAAATTATTGTGTGACCTTCAAAAGGTTTGGAGCAATACTGACCAAACCCAATATTAAGCTACTCAAGGAGAATTATGCAATCGATTCTGCGAATAACATTGGCAGCAGGGAAGATAACTGCCAGTTAAGTCAATTCAATTAGGCAAAGCTCAACAACCTGGGAATTAATGTGCCAGATTATCCATGGGCATAAGAATTCCAACATCGCCGTTTTTTGAGTCATGGTGGATAAAAGTAGGTATAACAGTGTTATTGATGCCTAGAAGTCATAGACTGCAGAACAAGAGAAAAGACTGACTTTATTGGATCATCAACTTGATGTTGACAAGAGGGATATTAAGAAAACAAAAAGGTTATTTACATATTGCATTTTTTTGTATGAAAGAAAAAGTAGAAAAATTCTTTATTAGTGATGTTAAGAGGGAAGTTTTCATGTTGATTGTTTAGTTGCTAGGTAGCCATCTGTTTTCTATATATTTATAAATTGTTACAATACTTTTTCTATGTACTGCTATATGACATAATATTTCAAGCTAAGATAAGTTTAATCTATCTTTTTAATCTACTTATACTCTTACGTTATTCAATGTCTATGATGAGCATAGCAAGCAGGTGGTAAGGGATACAATTAACTGCATTTATTGGAAAAAGGACATGCATTATGAGTAAGAGCACTGCATATGCAAATAAAGGTTTTGCCTTAGTTGTATGATCCTCCTACCGAGAGTGACGAATCCGCTTCTGAACATCGCTCCCATCAAGAAAGAATCTTGCTCTCAACTAGCATGAAACTTCTCAAACATATAAATCCCAAAGAAACAAAAGAATAGCTATGAAGTAAGAGAAAATCTATGGCATCCATAAGATAATATAATAAAAGTAACTCAAATGTATTAGAGGACTTTATATTCACAAAAAAATAATTTGTATTTGATACTAATCTTCAATGTTTATTTATATTCTAACTTAATATTATAGATAAGTAAAAAGATATTTCTTCAAATATATAAAATATATATATATGCTCCCATAGGCTCCTCCAATTTTAGGCTCTTCTAAATGCCCTCACTCCCCTGCTCGATCCTGCTCTTGCCCCTGCTTCAACTAAGAGTTTTGCGCAATTTGACTGTGCAAAAATCCTCAAGATATTTATTCTAATCAAGAATTTCCTTATCTGCCTTAAAACTGAAAAGAGATGAGTAAGTTTTGTTTTAGTTGAAATGCCATAGAAGGGAGATTTAAAGAAAATATAAACGATAAAGATCACCAACTCAACTGAACACAAAAGATGCAACAGTAAATTTTAAGGAGATCAGGAAGATATTAATCTCAGAATAAGTACTATTTTGTTGATTACATACCTAAAAACAACAGTATTTCCTACAAAATATCAATTGGGATTAGAAAGGAGTAATTAGCCAAATCTAGGAAGTACACTTCTTGGATTCACTAGCTCAACCTATGACTTCATCTTTTCCATTATGTGAACCATTTGAGCTGCAACCTTTTTATTGATACAAAATATATATAAAAACCAAACGAAGTATCTTAAAGTTGAAATTTTATATTAATATATAAAGAAATGTGGATAGAAATTTTGGAGTCAAAATGATTTCAAGTAAATAAGAACAAAACTGAATATATAGAATATAATTTTAACAATAAGAATAGTATTAATAGTGAAAAAGTAAATAATCAAAATCAAAAAATACCTAAAAGTAAATATTTTTGTTATCTAGGATCGATTATTAACAAAGATGGAAAAATTGCAAATGATGTAATCCATAGAATCAAAGTTAGTTAGCACAAGTGGAGAGGTGCTTCTAGTTAGCTTTATTATGATTATATTAGCTTTATTATTATTATTATTCGGTGTGGTTGGGCACACTATACCTTATTATGTGATCTTGCTGTTCTATAAATAAACCGTTGCGTGCCCTATTGGGGTTAACGCTTTCATTAAACTTAATACTATCTGTTTAACATGGTATCAGAGCCATCACCGCCAACAGCTCCTCCTTGAACCCTAACCTTAGCCGCTGACCACCCAAACCTCATCCTCCAACGCCGCCACCCACTAACACCACCATCTTCAGCGCCGACCACCCAAACCAGTCTCCAACAGTCACTGAAACCCTAACCCTCGCCACTGACCACCCCAGTCCCATCCTCTAGCGCCGAAACCTACCACAATCACCTTCTCTAGCGCCGAAATCTAGCGCCGAAACCTACCACAATCACCTCCTCTAGCGCCGAAACCTACCACAACCACCTCCTCTAGCGCCGAAATCCATAACCCAGTCCCCAACAGTTGTCGACAGGCGCCGAACCCACCAAACCACTACTGCTAGCGCCGAAACCCACACACCAGTCCACTCCTGGCACCGAAACCCACCAAAACCACCACCTCTAGCGCTGACAACCCCAAACCAGTCCACCAAAGTTGCCGACAGCCACTGACGTCGCCGAAACTAGTTGCCACCACCCAAACAGTCGCCGAAACCCACCAAAACCCACTAAATAGTCACCACAGTCACCAATCGTGCCCCAAAAACAGTCTCCAACTATTTAACAGTCACCGAAACCCTAGCTGAGTCGCCGGTCGCCGAAAAAGTCGCCGGAAAAGTTGTCGGTCGCCTGAACAGTCGCCGGAACAGTCGCACAGGTCTCGACAGTTCTGTTTTTCCGTCTCCCTCACTGCGTCCCTTCATTCATCCATGAGATGGCCTGCTTTCCATTCAACAACAAGTTCTGTGTTGTCCAATTTTTGTTGATGCAGTGAGGGTTGTGCGGTTGTGGGTTTCTTGGTATTTGAATAAGAATGTCATTGAAGGCGATAGGTCTGCTACCCAGACTTCTGAGACTGCTGAGTCTCTGACGGACACCGGGCGACCAATGAGAACTGAGATTTTCTCTTCTTCTACTCGGCTTGTCGATGAGAAACTTGACGGTGCTTCTGCTCATCCCTTGTGGCGGAAGAATGTGTTAAATTCTTTGCAAGGAATGGAATTAGATTCTCACTTATTTAACGATGCCCCTGATCCTAGTTCTCCTATTTATTGTACCTGGATACGAGAGAATGCTCGTCTCTTCAGTCAGATTATGAACTCCATGGACCGTAGTGTCAACATTTTGGTTGCCAGTGCCGATACGGTAAAAGAAATTTGGGGGGCTCTGGAGGATAACAATTCCTCCACAAATAACTTATCGTGCCTTTATGATGTGATGCGAGGCTTTTTCTGTTCACAACAGGCTGATCGTCCTCTTCAAGAGCACTTCATGGGATTTAAAGTGCTTGCTGACGAGTTTGATCGGCTTCTTCCATTCACCAGTTCTATCAGTAAGTTTCAGGAACAGCAGATGCAGATTCTCGTCGTGTGCTTCTTGGCAAGTTTGGATCCTGAATATGACACGACTAATTCCCAGATTCTTGCTGGAACAGATATTCCTACATTATCTGAGACTTTACGTCGGATGAGTCGTTCGATGCGCTATGACGACACCCGGCCTTCCTCTGATACTAATGATCAGTCTGCCCTTGTTGCTTAGGAGACACTGGAACTCGTGGTAGGGGCCGTGATGGAGGTCGAACAAGTGGGGGGGGCTCGTGAGACTTGTTCTTGCCACTATTTTGGGATCCAGGGTCATATTCGCAATCAGTGTTATAAACTACATGGAAGACTGTCCCCAGTGGCTAATGCTACTACTAAGTACCCCCAGATAGACTCGTCTTCCTCTTCTCAAAAGCACCTCGTAGAGATGACCCCAACTGAATATGAGCAGTATGTTCAGTCTCAAGTTACTAGCCCTAGTCCTCCCGCTCCTGCTGCTGCTACCTTCGCAGGTAATCCTAGTGCCTGTCTGGCGACTACTCCATCCACTTGAGTGATTGATTCAGGTGCCTCCTATCATATAGCTGGTTCGGCAGGTATATTATTCACTATCAAGTGACTTCTAGCCATAGTGGTGTTCTTGTGGATAATGGATCTTCCTTACCGGTTAAGGGACGTGGAGTCGCTACTTCCACAACCTCCTTAACCCTACCTAATGTCTTACTTACTCCTGAAAATCCATTTAACTTATTATCAGTCACTCAGCTCACTAATGATCTCAACTGCTGTGTGATTTTTTTTCCTGATGGCTGTGTTTTTCAGGATCTTACGACGAAAAAGATTATCAGTAGAGGTCGAGTTTCTGGTGGGCATTACTTGGTGGAGGAGGTGGCTGCTACGGCTTGCTCAGTAGTTCCCTCTCCTAGTTTTGAGGCTCATTGCCGTCTGGGGCATCCATTTATATTCAGTTTACATAGTATGTGTCCTAGTTTTCGCTCTATTTCTCATATTGAGTGAGTCATGTCGGTTGGCAAAGCACCTACGTGCGCCTTTATTATCTCGGGTCAATAAACGAGTTTCGACTCTGTTTTTTTTGGTTCATTCAGATGTTTGGGGGCCGTGTCCCGTTGCGTTTGTTTCTGGTTTTCGTTATTATGTCATATTTGTGGATAATTATTTTTGTGTGACTTTCTTATATCTTATGCAACATAAATCTGAAGTAGCATCTATTTTTTTCTCATTTTGTATGGAAATCAAAAATCAGTTTCAGGCTCAGGTTAAATGTTTGCGCAGTGATAATGGTGGCGAGTATTTCTCCACCTAGCTGAAGACTTTTCTATCTACTAATGGTATTGTTCATCAGAATTCTTGCCCAGCTACCCCACAACAGAATGGTGTTGCTGAGCGCAAGAACCGCCATATTATGGAGACTGCTCATGCTCTCTTGTTTCAAATGCACGTGCCTAAGCAATTTTGGGGGCATGCCGTGTTAACTGCTTGTTACTTAATTAACCGTCTCCCATCTCAGGTCCTTGGTGGCAAGATTCCGATGGCGGTCCTCTCTCCCGCAACGAGCCTTTTCTCTCTCCCCTTGAGAATTTTTGGCTACCTTTGTTATGTTCGTTACACTCATCCTCAGCGAACGAAGTTGGATGCTCAGGCTGTCAAATGCATCTTTCTTGGTTATTCGAAGACTCAGAAGGGGTATCGCTGTTTTTGTCCATCTCTCCACGAGTTCTTTATGTCCCGCGATGTTGCTTTTGTGGAGTCTGCTCCCTTCTTTTCTGCATCAAATTCGGCTGGGTCGGGGAGTGGGCAATCTGATCTTGCACATCTTGATTTTTTAGTGTCTTACTTGCCTTTGTCCTCTTCTGCAGGTGTTCCTCCTACTAAGGGGTCCTCTCCACCTTCTCCTTCCACTCCTTCAGCTTCATTGGATCTTTCCTCTACTGAGCCAATCTCCTCGTCTGCAGATCCTCTTCCCACGGTAAGTGCTCCTTCCCCTGCTCATGATACTCCTATTGCTACTCGAAAATCTTATCGCACTTGTAGGGATCATCCTCTCTATACTCGCTCCTACAAGGGCCTTTCCGTCTCCTTATAGACTCGTATCGCCACTCTAGATCAGGCCACTATTCCTCGTACTGTTCCCGAGGCCTTAGCTGACCCTGACTGGCGGGTTGCTATGTTGGAGGAAATGCACGCTCTTGAGTCTACTTCTACCTGGTTTCTCGTTTCTCTTTCGAAAGGCAAATAGGCTATTGGCTGCAAATGGGTCTTTACGATCAAGGTCAATCCTGATGGTTCTCTTGCTCGCTTAAAGGCTCGTCTCGTTGCTAAGGGATATGCTCAGACGTATTGGGTTGACTATTTTGAGACCTTCTCTCCTGTCACCAAGATGGCATCTGTTCGTCTATTTATGTCTCTGGCTGCCACTCGCCATTGGCCTTTGTACCAGCTTGACGCGAAGAATGCCTTTTTTCACGGCGATTTGCAAGAGGAAGTTTATATGAAGTAACCTCCGGTTTTGTTGCGAGGGGGGGGGGGGGTCGCAGCTGGTCTGTCGTCTCC
>JAULJZ010105150.1:0-11752 GCA_032270985.1 Heliamphora pulchella | reverse complement strand
TTGGGAGGATGAAGCTCTTGCACACTCACATTCTCAATTGGAGCTCATTCACATTTTGAAAAATTCACATTCACATTTAGATTTGGGAACAATCACATTTCACGTTTTGAAACATTTGGTGGATCAACATGAATTACAACATGGCAGGCAATCCCAACCACCACAAAGACATTATTTTTTATTAGAAATTGATCTATTAAAAATTAGGAACTACTACAAACCTTATTGAGAAGCGGAGTCCCGAATTATTTCTCAGATATGAAGATGGTAATCAAACCAACACTAAGTGAATCAAAACTATAGGCATAAATCCTCCTTACAAGACTTCCTGTTGTGGTTCCCCAATCGTCCACACCTACCATATGTGATTTGTCTAACCTTCTCTCCTTGTGAAGGGATCCTATTTTTTCTTGGTCTATCGGGTTGCTTCCTAGATAAGGGCAGTAAAATATGGTCTTCAATCAAATTGCAATCTTGTTTCCAAATAGTTGGAATAGGATGAATGGGAAAGGAATAAGATGCCTGAAAACTCTGAACATGATAATACGGAATAACATATGAATTCAAATCTCTTCCACTCTTTTGTATAACACCAACGGCATGTGTACAAGGGAACCCATTAACTTGCCATTGACAACAGGAACATGTGTGATTTGCAAGGTCAACCGAAACAGATGGAGTGGAGTGTACCTCGTAAACATCGTTCCCAGATAAACTAACCACCCAAGTTCTCGAATCATTGAAAGCCTCATACAACTTGGCATCCATTACGACACATATGACCCCATTCCATTTGTTTGCAGCACTATGTCTCACAGAGATCTGATTCATTAGTTTAACCCTTATTGCATCAATCAAATTGGTAATGGGTAGATGACGTTCTTCACGTATCCAGTTGTTAAAGGATTCAGCAGCATTTGAACACATTTCGCCATACCGACAACCTTTGAAATAGGCATTGCGCTAATGCTCATAAGGCAAATTATTAACGAAAGACTTGACCTTATTACCTCCCTCGCTCTTCAACTCCTCGAGAAGTTGATGAAAGCTATCCTTCGTTGGCGCGTAAGCACAAGTATTAAAGTCATCAACTATTTTCTCGCGAAACCCATTCTTATAACCCCTGAGTTGATGCCTCAAATTACCCTTCAAGTGGTATAAACAGTATCCATGTGGGCTGATGGGAAAATCAAAGAAACCGCCTCCAATAAACCAAGATTTCTATCGCTCAAGAATGTGATGTCTCGACTTGTTTGCATAATTAATGACAATTGCCCTACAAACCATAGCCAATTGTCACTGTTCTTAGCATCAACGATGGCAAAACAAACCGGGAACAACCCCGTAAGACACCAGAATTAAAAATATTACAATTTACCAAATCACATGATTGTATCTACATGTTTGGGGAATTCAAAATTCATACCTAACAAACGTATAAAAATTATAATAAAAAAATGGAGATGGAAACAGTACACATAATATACCTTGATTACCATCTTTTGCAGTAGCAGATAACAATATACCCTTATACCTCCCTTTTAGGAAGGTACCGTCTAGGAATAAAAGCGGGCAACAATGTGAAAAACCCCTTATACATGCATCAAATGCAATAAATATGCGTTGGAAACGTCTATTAATTGGATCAATCTCAAGAACAGCTGAACTGCCCGGATTTGTACTTTTTAATTCACCAATGTACCAATGTAGTTGATCAAATACCATTGAATAATCCCCAAATATTTCCCCCCTTGCTTTTTCGACACCGCACCAAGCTTTGTGATACGCAATATTCAATCCGTAGTTTGACTTGAACTCGTGGACAACATCTATGGGGCATTTTAGAAGATTTGTACGAACATCATCACATATCAACCCACCAACCAATCTTGATTTCATACGGGAATTGGTAGTTGTGCGACCGCAGCACCACATGTATGTACATTGATTATCTTTCTAATGTAAAACCAACCATTCGCTGAATGAACCCTAGCATAAACCATCCAATTGCAAGCTTTCTCCCAAAAGACACATTTGGCTGTAACATGGAAATTGTCATTTTTCACATATAAGAACTCAAAGCCAGACTCGATAGCAAATTTGCAAAGAACGGTGCAAAATTCTGCAACTCCACCTTTAAATGCTTGCCCAACTCCAATAATGCCATTCGACCATGAAGAAGATAAAGAACTTTCTCAACATTGGGGCAAAATGATGCCAATACATTATTTCGCTTATCAAACTCTACTACCCACTTCATTTGGTAAACATCCAATGCCATGTCATCCATAGCTCCACAATCATCGTCACCGACGTCCTTTGAAGCTTCGGTGTTTCTCTAATCATTCACTGTGATATCAACGGTATGAACCCCCATGTGAGCAACCAACTCAAACATTATCTGAATATCAACATCATTATCCAACAAACAATTGGAATGGCCTGGTATCGAGTATGTTAGCGACATGAAATTGCTGTCGATATGACTCCATTTAGATTGAACACTGTACACAAGCTCATTGTAAGAGCAATTTTTTGTAACCTTCAGTGCAGCCGTGATTCCGGAATGCTTGCACAACAAAATTATAGACATTTTGACCACTGAATCAAACAAAAACAACAAAGAAAAATCAAAAAATTCCATGAATCAATGATAAAAAAAAAGACATATTACGGTAACTACAAAATTTGATAAAACAGAAAGATAATGCTGAATACAAAACTAATGGAAAAGTTCATTTCAACAAAATACTGGGGCAGAATGCACTACAAATGTAGTGTGAATGTTCTCAAAAAAAACATTTAGAAGGCAATTGTTGCAACAAGACCTGAAATGAGAAGAACTGAAATGAGAAGAAAGGAAAACATGTTCGTTAGCATTTGAGATTGTTCTCATTTTGAATGTACGTTAGCATTGCTGGTTTGTTGTAACAAGAACTGAAATGAGAAGAAAGTAAAATTTGTTGCACCAATAACTGAACTGAAATGAAAAAAAAATTTCACTGCTTGCATAACATTTTCCATTCAGGAAATTGTAAACAAAGGAAAATTTGTTCAACTTCTACAATTTTCCATTCCTGCAATGCCAGTGACGAATTTTACTATGCAAAATGGCTCATGCGGATATATGAACAGTGTCTGTCGAATAATGTTGACTTTTCCCGTAATCTACAAAGTTTCGAAATGAGGATATATGAAACAGGCAAAGAATGAAGAATCACATAGTGTATGCAGTTCGTGACACTCACCGAAAACAGTCAGCCAGTATGAAATGTATCCCGTAGTCGGTATCGGCGGAGGAAGAAGGTGCTACAGGGCAACGGCTGAACAACCCAGAAACTCGCCTGTGCAAATACCAAAAGGTCGTCGATTACAATTGAGAATGTTCAGGACCTAAATTGCACCGACTGTCAATCCTCTAATTCAAATTTGAATCTTCAATCCCATAATCTCATGAAATCAGCAACGATCTTCCCAGAAAATGGAAAGAAGATATTCCCATAATGTGTACATCTATTTACATAAACATATATGAACGTGAAGATTGTTTCGGACATTAAATGAGGGCATATTAGTCCATAATTTCAGAAAATTTTAAAACAAGAACCTTGTAGAATTGTCATCTTTTTAGTAGGACTTAATTCCAAGAATGTTCTAAAAGTAGGACTCCCGAACAATTAACTCTAAAAAAAATAAAAGTTAAATAAGTCAATGAGTTAAATTTTATTCTACTTATTTTGCCTATCATGAACTTTTTATCATTTTTATTTTTAAAAAAATATTTTTTTAATGTCTCATCTAGACAATCTAATAAAATAAAAAAATTTACCTAAATAGATTTTTAAAAAAGGCAAAAAAATAAAAGAACTCAAAAATGTAACTAGTACATATTGGGCATATTTGTTTTGAGAGAAACAAACTTGACATTAGATAAACAATATTGTATTTCACGATTTGTTGTAATTAATGAGTCTGAATATACTATTCAGGCCGGATTTCTAATCCCATAAACATGGGAATAATTCTATTACGAGGAGAGGGGTGGGATTGATAACCCAGGATTGAAAAATTCATGCTCAAATGTCAAAAAAAAAGTTTTTTTATTATTTTTTAGAACAATATTATATATTTTTTAATTAGAAAAAAAAAGTTTTTTATTATTAGTTTTAGAAGAATAATTTATTTTTTATTTATAAAAAGGAGTTTATCATTTTTTTAAAAAAAACTGTTTGTTGTTTTTTTTAAAGAAATTTGTTTATTATTTTTTTATATTTTAATCCGGTCACGAATACAAGGCTAACACGGATTAGAAAGAGGATAAGGTCGAATCTAAACCTGGCATATTCTTTCTTAGATGTGGCACGCATCTTCCAAGTGATCTCGGCACGACCTGTCCTATCCGAGTATAAGATATCTTACGTTTGGATAAGAACAAGAACATATAACAGTTGTATGATCTCGTTATTACAAACACAGAAAGTAAAAATAAAAATTAAAAAATCAAATTAAAAACTCATTGATCAAACACCAATGTCTCAAAATCATACAACGAACTGAATCCGAATAGAAAAGAAATATAAATCTAAACTAATTCTAAAATACCGACTAAGGGTTTATCGTCCCCTAAGAAAAAGAAGATCAGCCGATCACGTTTTGGCTCGAATCCATGAAAGGTTAAAGAAGAACTGGTTCCCGAGCCTCCATCTTCCTCTTCCTGTCACTTCCCGAGCTTCCACACTTGCCTCTTGATGAGTCTTTAATCTGATTTTTGAATATTTAGAAGAAATTGAATAATTCCCCCAAGCCTTGTATTTATAGAGATGATCTACACCCATTGTTTCAGTGTTTCAATCAAATTATGACTATCATGTTCCGTCCGGATGGATCCCGTTCCATTCGAACGCTTTTCCAACAGTAGCTTTTTCATTCGAACGCCCGTATTTTCGTCCGGACGCAAATCATTCTGGTCAATTTTCATCTTGACAGAATTTTACAAAAACGTGACTGCGTTGTTGTCCCGACTTCAAACAAACATAACTCATTCATCCGAACTCCGAATAGGGTCATTCTTATGTTCACATTAAAGCCCCGGAAGTCTGCTTTCCAATAGTTTTAACCTAATATCAAAACTCCCTTTGTACAAAAAGTTATAACTAAAATAGTGAAGGTATATCAATTTTCTCCACTCATTTGTTTTTATATTTTTTGCTGAACTTCTTTTGAAACTTTATTTTTTTCATCATTGAACTTTTTTACCAAATTTCTTGAACTTTGAGGTATTATCACTCATGGTACCGGGTCTTTGGGTCCCGAGATCTAGCCAGAGCAACGTTGTTTTGATACTTTTGTCTTCCACATTTGAGTTGTTGACCTTTGACAGCTTTTGATCCATTTCAGACCATTTTTCCACCATCTTGATTCTTCCAATGCTAACACTGAAAAACTGCTAAAACATATAAGTAAACACATAATCGAGACTTAGATAAGTATACTTTGGAGGATTTGATCGGCACTTTTACGTACCGATCACACCCCTCAACTTACACTTTGTTAGTTCTCGAGCAAAGCAAAAATAAAAGACGATTAAACAAATCTAACTAAATCCATTTTTGTATGATATACGATTGCACTTAGCATATGTAATAAGCCTTTAAACCCCAAGGTTACCCCTAGTGGATGAGTTATAGTCCCGTGAGGGTTTCCAGAGATGATACCCACAAACATCAAAAAAACTTAAGTTAAAATTGTGAATTTCATTCCCCGACAATCAATTTGTACAATTTTTTAGTTACTTCTATCTTTACAAATAACTTCCTCCAGACCTGGACTCAATGTGTGTGAAGACTCAGTTATATGCCTTAGTATCATGCTTCTGAATATTTAAAGTTTAAACTTCTATCAGAACTATGTCTCAACTTTAATTTTCACTTGATATCACTCACAATTAAACACTCGGAAACATATTTATACATAGGTACACCCATGGTATGCAGCAAAGATTATGTTAAACAAATCAAATATATTATGTATACTTTTGACACAAAAAGACGCTGAATTCAAAGAATGACTCTTAATCTCGTGGTTAGAATGTCAATTATTGAGAATATATGGAGTGATTCATTCATCATTGTCAATCAATTATTTCCACATATTAAATCATGTCATTCTTATATTCAAATAGGTTTTTAATTTTTTTTGTAGCATTAGGTATGAAAATATGTATCTGGGCTAGGATTGAGTGTATATAATGTTCTGGAACATGTTAATTGCTAAACATCACTCAATTATCTCATTTTCTTTAATCATTGCTCGCATTCACCATTCTCAAAACCTACTTTTAATTTTATACTCTACAGAATTCCATATTTTACCATTTACTCAATCATTTTTTTTTACCATTCAATTGTCCATTTTCTTTGTCCTTTTTTCTTTCAAATTTTTTTTTCTTTTTTTCTCTCTTTTTTTTTACAAACTTTTTCGTCTTTTTTTATTGTAGACTTTATTGTACTCATATAGTCACTTATCAAATTCACATGACATTTTCAGATATAACAGGAAAACAAAAAAATGACTTACATGTAAAAAGCTCAAAAAGGGGTACTAGGGTCAATTAAATAGAAAAAATACGAACATGCTCAAATATAAAAACATGGCTTAAAATTCTTTTCCAAGTTTGACATAGTTCTTTTGCATGGTCCTTATTTTTAAAAAATTTCAAATGAGCTTTATAATAATGTTCTCATCTATTAGCCAAAATGAATGAATAACGAGATTAATCAATGACCAATGCATGTTGAAACAAAATGTAATATGAGTAATTGTAGAAAAATCCCTAAAAAAAGAAAGATAGTTTTAAAATTTCACTAAGGGTTAAGTCTCCACTTTTTTATTTTTTTAATTATTCTCACTATCAATATGCATTAGCATGAAAATCGATTAAGCACTGAGTGTGCAGTGCATAAAAGCTGAGTGTACAAGTCCATAGTCCATTTTTCATAAAAATTTTAGCAACTCAAAAATCACACACTTTCATTTATTCGGGGTATAAGATTCATAATTTCAAATTAAATTTCTCAAAAATACAATTTTTTTTAACAGAAACTAACCTGATAAAGTGAAATGCCTACCCCCAACTTGAACTATTAATGCCCTCATTGAATGAAAACAGACATAGGATGCAAAAATAAAATGGTTTAAGATTTCACCTGACGTGAAAAGTTTAAAAAAAATGCTTATCTTGAAAAATGTTAGTGTCAAGCATCCACAAAAGATATCGAAGTATTAAATAACATAAAGACTAATATTCACATGATAATAAAAAAATATTTTTTTATTTTTTATTTTTTTAACACTTCAAGAAAAAAAAGAAATACCAGAGTTTCCTCCTAGAAGGGCTAAATTTAACGTCTTCAACCAGACGTTAGAAAAAAATCGATCTTCTTCGCTTCTTGTAATTAACTAGATAAGGATCATGTAAATAGATTAGCATGTTAGAACATGTGTCCTTATTCAAGTAAGTCCAATGTTTTTGAAAGTTTATCATGGGGGTCAAGTTTTGATTGATTAGGACACTTGTAAGAAAAAATTTTCATTATTATAAAAAATCGAAAGTGTCTGATTTTGAAATTCATATTGAAACGGTACAATTATTGGCAACCATTCCGCAAGTGTCTTTTCATATGATGGCATATCAGCAGAAAATTTAGAAGACCCTTAAGGAAAACTATTAACATTATGCTCATATTTTCATTCCATCTCCGAGTAATTTTTCAAATCAATATTTTTTATAGTTGTGACATTTATTTGACTAGGGGATATCAACATAGAAATTGAGGTTTCTAGATTATCATTTATTAAGTGTCTCAAAGTCGCACAAGTATCACATTCATCTTGAACATTTTCAATTTCTAGAAGTGGCTCTGTTGTATCAATTTTTAAAGTATGAGAATTGATTTCACCAATTTTATCAGAATCCCAAAATTAAAAATTTTGAGATAAATTGTCAAGATAAGGCCAAGCCTCGTCAGGAGTTTGATTTAAAAATCCACCAGTGCACATTATTTTCATAAAATGATGCGTTTCAAAATTTAAGTCTTCGTGAAAAAATTGAATAAGATGCCATATTTCATAGTAAAGACATGGGCAAGATAATAACAAAAATTGAAAATGTTCCCAACATTGTGCAAAAGACTCAGATTCTGTTTGAGCAAAATTCACAATTTGTTGTTTAATAATAAGAGTCTCATATGGTGAGAAAAATTTGTTGAAAAACTGTTCAAGCGTCTCTTACCATGTTCTGATTGATTTTGGTGGTAAAGAATAAAACCAATCCTAAACCTTGCATGTTAAAGAATATTGAAATAAATGAAGCATCACAAATTCTTCATTAACATTTGAATATTCCAAAGTTGAATAAATCTGTTCAAAATTTTTAATATACTCATATGAGTTTTTTGAATTTAAACCATAAAAATGAGGAAACAACAAAGTCACTTCGAGCTGCACATTAAAGGTACCTATAGTGGTTAAAAAAATCACATAAGATGGAGAATTGATTGTCGTGAGCAGCAAATAGTTATCCCATGTTCTCAATGACAAGTAATCATGAATTTCCAAATCTTCAAAATAATTTTCAAAATAGGCCATTTTTTTTTTGAAGAATGAAATAAGGAGAACAAAAGAAAGAAGAAGAAGAAGAAAAAAAAACTAATACGAGTAATAATAATAATAATTAGAATAATAAAACTAATAATATAAATAATAATAAGAAAAAAATAAAAACTTAAAAAAAGAGATAGAGATGGGGGTTGGTGGTGGATAAGGATGAGAGGGTGATAGGGATAAGGATAAAGGAAAATCCCCCAAAATAGGGGTGGAGTTGCTAGGTGGGATGAGACTTCAAGATAAATAAGTTTCTATTTTTTTTAATAAGAAAGATAAATAATAATAATAATAATAACAATGACAATAATAATAAAGATGAAAAAAATAACTAAAAGATAGGGAGGGTGCTGGATAAGATAGGGATAGAGATGAGGAATTTGAGGAATTTGGGATAAGGATGAGGGATTGGGAATAAGAATACAAATATTGAGTTTTTTTTTGTTTTTTTATTACTTAAAAATTAATAATAGCTTACAGTGCTTTAATAAGAATTCAGTATCCGCACCGGACTTCCTTTAACGCCAAGCAACCTGCAGTTAATTAAAACAAATTATACAAAAATCTTAAACTATCAAAACAAATCCTAATGAACAAATTAAAACTAGAATTACTTTGAAAATACGCAACCGTGCTTTTTGGTCCCGGCAACGGTGTCAAAAAAAATATTTTTGGATAAATATTTAAAATCTTAAAATTAACTATTATTTGGTAGAATAGTGGTTATGTTCGAGTATCGTTCCAACGGGGACAAATAGGCATGACCTGTCCTATTTGAGCATAAGATATCTCATTTTTGGATAAGAACAAAAATATATAACAGTTGCATAATCTAGTTATTACAATCACATAAAGTAAAAACGAAAACTAAATAATTAAATTAAAAACTCGTTGATCAAACGTCAATGTCTCTAAATCATACAACAAACCGAATCCGAATAGAAAAGAAATAGAAATCTAAACTACACTAAGATACCCGACTAGGGGTTCATCATCCTATAAGAAGAAGAAGATCAGCCGATCATGTTTCAGCACGAATCCATAAAGAGTTAAGGAAGAATTGGTTCCCATGCCTCCGTCTTCATCTTCCCGCTACTTCCCGAGCCTCCAAAGTCGTCTCTAGATGAGTCTTCAATCTGATTCTTGAAGATTTAGAAGTAATTGAATGATTCTCCCAATCCTTGTATTTATAGAGATGATTCACGCCCCTTGTTTCAGTGTTTTAATCAAATTCTGTCTGTCCTGTTCCATCCAGACAGTTCCCGTTCCGTCCATACGCTTTTGCAATAGTAGATTTTTTGTCCGGATGCCCATATTTTCGTCCGAACGCAAATCATTTGGTCAATTTTCGTTCGATCGCCCATATTTCTGTCCAGACAGAATTTTGCAAAAACGCGATTGCGCTGTTGTCTCGGCTTCAAATGAGCATAACTCATTCATCCGAACTTTGAATAGGGTCATTCTTATGTTCAAATTGAAGCCCCAAAAGTCTACGTTCCAATGATTCTAGACTCATATCAAAAAAAAATTGTACAAAAAGGTACAACCAAAATAGTGAAAGTATGTCAATTTTCTTCACTCATTTTTCAGATATTTTTTGCCGAACTTCTTTTGAAATTTTATTTTCGTCACTGTTGAACCTTTTTACTAAATTTTTTGAACTTTAAGGTATTACCACTCATGGTGCCAGGTCTTCGGGTCCCGAGATCTAACCGAAACAGCGTTGTTTTGATACTTTTGGCTTTCACATTAGAATTGTTGACCTTTAATAACTTTTGATCAATTTTAGATCATTTTTTCACTATCTTGCTTCTCTCAATGCTAACACTGAAATACTAAAAAAAACATATAAGTAAACACATAATCGAGGCTTAAAAAAGCATACTTTATAGGATTTGATTATCACTTTTAGGTACCGATCACTCTTGTTATTCACTGAGAAGGCAAATGGCTTTAAAAAGGTGAGAAGTCTCATTTGTGAAGGCATGCTTGAAAAGTGAGAGACCTCCTAAGATAGAGTAGGAATGTTGTCGTTATTGCACTAAAAATAATTAATTAAATTCAAGTAAAAATTATTATTACATAAAATAGTGGTTAAGATTAGATATCGTTCCAACGAAAATAAATAGGCTAAGTTATGACATTCCCAGATTAGTTCCTAAAATTAAGTTAAAACATAAATTAATTGAGTTTGTGAGATAGAATTGGTTTGAATTATATAAAATAGCAATAACTAATCTAAAAAATCTGTAAAAGTGAAAAATCTTAAGGATTCGAATCTACCTTAGCCTCGCAAAGATGAACTTATACTGATTATGAACCTTGATTGTTTACTCGCACAATATTCATTGTGGTTACAAGTCTTGACGGACTTCTTAATAGGATTAATGAAACCGAAACCTAGCATGGATTATCTTTTGGCCACACAAATTGTCCTCAATAAGTTTGGCACAAGTCATTTTCACAAAACATAACACATCTCGCATTTATATCATTTTCACAAATAAAAGATTGTATAACTCGATACTTGCAATCACAAAACTTGAATATCAAAACCAATAATGTTTATTATAAAGAAAGCACAAAACTTGTCAAGAGCTATACACATAGAATAAAAAGAATAGATGCGCAATCAAATATAAAGTTCAAACATCACTTGGTTAGAGTTTCATCTAAAACTCTAAGAAGAACTTCTAGCCGCTCATGAATATAGGTGATGACATGGAGTATCTGGCCAAATAGGCTATTGGACGACCCTTCAAGGGAGCCGTCGCCCTTCTTCCCTCTCTTTTCACAAGTTTTAGTCCTTGTTTTACGTCTTGCTTTGCGTCCTTTTATAAGCCTCCGCTTTTGACCTAATCTTTAAAAACAGCGAATCCTAAAACCTCAAGTTTCGTCCAGACCCTCGTCCAAACGCAAATCATTCTGTTGAAAATCGTTCGGATGCCTGTCCGAATGAAATTGGCTAGTGACTGCTTTTTTTGCTACTTTCTTCATTTTATTATATGTTAGCACAAGTGCTTCTTTAATTAATTTTGATGATTTTAATATTTCATTTCCTATAAATAAATATCTTTAATTTGGATAATAT
>JAULJZ010105139.1:0-11753 GCA_032270985.1 Heliamphora pulchella | reverse complement strand
CCGGTGGTCGGTGGTGAGGCGTTGGTGGCATGTAGTGGTCGACGGTGAGGGGTTTGTGGCGTGCGACGGTCGGCACGCTCTCTCTTTCTCTGCTCTCTCTCTCTCTTGTGTGTGTGTGTGTGTATATATATATAAAATATTACAGCGATGAGAGAGAGGAGATGGAGAGAGAGAGAGAGAGAGAGAGACAGACGCCGCACACCACCGTCGTACGCCACCGTCGACCCCCACGCCGCACGCCACACGCCACCGCCGTCTCTCTCTCTCTCTCCCTTTGCTCTTTCGCTTTCTCTCTCTCTCTCCCCACGCTGCCGCACACCACTGTCGAACCCCACTGGCGATTTTGGGTGGTGGTGGTTTTTGGTGGGTGAGGGTGGTTTTGAGGTGGGTAGCGGTGGTTTTTGGTGAGTGGCAGTGGTTTGGGGGTGATTTTGGGAGAGAGAGAGAGAGAGAGATGGCAGAGAGAAAGAGAAAGAGAGATAGAGAAAATAGACCGTTGGTTTTGGGATAGTGGTTTTAGGGATAATTTGGGGGTAATGGTTTTCAGAGTGATTTGAGTGGTTTTTGTTATTATTTAATAAAAATTTTAACAGTTAAATTAATTTAATACAAACATTAAATATGAAAAGAGATTAATGATATTTTTAAAATTACAAAAAGAAAATTTATTTTTGTCATAAACAAGAGCAGAGTTAAGTGTAATTTGCTCTTTATTTTATTATATAGATAACGCAACCTTTGAATAATACGGCACCGTCTTATACACCGAATCCGTATCACGGAGAAGAGAGAAGCTTCTTCTTCCAGTTCGGTTAATGAGAAAATCTGTTGACTTGATATCAAAATCTCTAATCCCTAAAAATTAAAAAACAAGGATAAATCCTCTCTCTCTCTCTCTCTCTCTCTCTCCGTGTGTGTGTGTGTGTATAGATTACGAAATACAGAATCGGAAGCTCCATGAATACGTCGCAGTTCATGGACAAACAGATCATGGATCTATCAAATTCGCAGAACAATAAGGCTTTCATTGATCTGATGAACCCTCAAGAGGACCACGTCGGCGGCGGCAAACAGGAAGAGATCGTTCCCAGCTATGATTTTCAGCCAATCCGTCCAACGGGAGCCTCGCAACAATCCAATCTCGATTCGCAGGGTGTCGGCGGAACTAGGGTTTGGAACTCAGCTGATTCAAAGACCAATACAACTGGTATTGGTACTGGTATCGAAGTGAGATCTCACCGCCCCCCTTCTATCTTTCTCTCCCTCTGTGTGCGTGCGTGTCTCTCGGGATTATTGTGAATCTACGAACTACGGGTACTTCAAAAATATTGTCGTACACATACGAATTTGAGTACATGAATAGGTATGTTGGAATTTATACGATTTTTTTTAAAACTAAAAAAGTGTAAAAGTAAATAATATATTGTCTATTTTAATATGAAGTCAAATTTGAGTATTAAAAAGTATGATTTAGGTTTTTTAATTTAATAGTAATGATGAAAATATAAAATTGTATAAGAAAATATGTTTTGATTTTTTCTCTTAAGATTTGCAACTCTCAAAAACAACTTTTAACCAATACAATTGTCATAGCAACTGTTGTCCATCCAGTAAGTATTGTAAGTATTGTAATTTGCTGTCCAAACTAGCAATTGTCAAAGACACATCGTTAAAACCACAATGTTAACATGATCTATCATCTTTTTTTTTTTCTTATAAGCCAAAAGTAATTTTGTATTTAGCACCTCTATAATGCATCACTAAAAAGTGCAAAATAAATAAATAAAATCCCCGCCATACCACACCCGTACCGGTATCTTTTTTTTTTTTTGAGATTTCATCATACTAATGTATCCATATCGAACTGTACCCATACCACATACCTCTTCATAGTTGTGAGTTCATTTGTTTTTTACTGTTGAAGATTTTCATGGATGTGAAATATAGTTGATGCAAATTATAATGAAAAATTATATCCTACTTGAGAACTCGTTACTTACAAATGTTAAAATTGAATTTCTGTTCTTCTTAGAGGAATTATGCTAGGCATTCCTTGATGGATTATTGGCATTACGGAGCAATTTTTTGTTTTATAAGTAGTATATTCAAAACAATCCAAAAGAAGCTTAACCGCTGCAGGTCAGTTTTGGGCATAGACCGAATTGATGGAATTTTGAATTTTAAAAAAATGGGTGCCTGTCCAATGGTTAGACAAACAATGTGTCACTCTGATGGGTGCAGACATTTTGGACTACCTGAGGGATTTGTTTTTAAAAATTTTCATTTGGGTTTGCTTTTGGTAAAATCTATACGATTGCTCTTTGAGATCTTCTATGTTTTAGCTAAGTTGTGTAGGCATTGGTTTGTGAGGGAACAGTTAGAACTTTCAGTAGTAACATTGTGGTATTTCAGAAGCCATTATTGTCTAGTTTAAGTTGTTCTGGATATGAAGTTGGGGCTTTTATTCTTGTTACTAGGGATCTAGCTTCTGGAAAAAATAAAGAGTTGAATTCTACCATATTTGTGAAATTGTCTCTACTGCATAAAACCTTGCCTGCCTTTGGGGAGGGACTGTGGGAAGTGGAGGGGTTAATGTCATTATGTGTATTGGGCTGTCCCCAGTTGTGTGTCATTTCATTTTATGAGCTACTAAAAGAATACAAGAAGAAAAATTAATAGAGGTACTTGAAAGATCTTGGAGATAATTCGATTAACGAAATTACACAAGTGGTCACTTGTTGTCAGGCTAAGAACAATTAGAAGTAAGAAATCTGATGAGAACAAGGGCCAGAGACACTCTCATATGAGCTTGAATACCAAACTGGTGTAGGATAGTACCAAGATTCTCAACGTCCCACACGAGGGGTTGATTCCTTCTTGTGATTTGATTGCATGCAACCAGAGTTGTTGCTTTTTTTGGACAAGATTTTGTTGATGACAGTGGAGAACTTGGGATAGTCCCATGATGTTCCTCGTTTCTTTTTGATACATGTAGTTTAAATTGTTCCTCAGTACCATTTTGTTTACATCCAGCCAGATGTTTACTTGAGGATGAATGGCTAGATGACCTTCCAATTTAAGCAGTCTTAGACTCTTAGCATAACCGTATTCCGTATATCTTTGTTCTTGAAGTTCTTTATGACTAGTCGGGCAGCTTTTGTTGATGCTTACATTTGTTGTACCTTCTACAAGTTAGAGGCCTCTAAGAGCTAGTGGTTATTTCCTTTTCTTCGGTGCAGCCTTTGTAACCATTGCTAACTGTGGATTGACAGACCTCACTCTTACTGGAATGGAGGATCATGCGTTGTCTTCCCTACGCAATGATAGAAATTATTGGGTCATAAACATGATCTGGTTTATAGTTGCGAGTAATTGTCTTTTATGGAATATAAAGTGAGGAAATTAGAGGAGATTTAGCCCATTTGAACATGTGGGTTTATACTTTATAAAGTTTTGGTTTGATGTGATTTCTTTGGGAGGTGTAATCCATGTAAACTGAGGTTTTATCTAACTTTGGGACTGAATGTGATTACATTAGATGTTACAAAATGTCGCAAGTAGCAACCACATGTCAATTTCATATGGCAATTTCTCTCACCCCACCCTATTCCTGCATATCCCAGTCCCGTGATTTACGGGTTTTCACCGCCCTGATATATCCCCACCCTCACTATTTTTCCGATCTTTTTTCTTTCCGTCCCTGCCTCAATCAAATAGTGGATGGGGATGGACATCACATCCCCATTCCCGCCCCACCCCATCCCCATCCCCATCCCCATCCATTGCCATGGATCAATTATGGCCAACAACATTATGTTTTCTGGATGTCTCGTAGTTGTGCCTCTGTTGTGTTGCTGGGAAGGCAAGTAATGATCTATTTCTGTTTGTTTTTATGCATTGTCTTGCAAACATGTGACATACTTCCTGTTTCATGCAGAATTACAATTCTCTTAACTCCATTGATCCCACAAAAATCAGTTTAGAGAAGGATCATAATGCTAACAATGCAGCTTTAGTGTCCGAGATTGATCGAACTATGAAGAAACATTCTGATAATATACTACATGCATTGGAAGGTCTTAGTGCACGAATATCTCAGCTGTAGAGCAGGGCACACCTCCTTGAGAATTCAATGGATGATTTGAAGTTATCTGCTGGGAGCAATCATGAAAGTACTGATGGTCAACTGAGGCATCTGGAGAAAATTATTCAAGAGGTTTTTTCCCCTTCCTACCCTACCTGAACTATTGTTTAAAATTTTCTACTGAGCTCAGTGTTTGGGAAAACTAAATACAGGAACTGGATCTAATTTAACTTTAGCTGCAGCTGAATGTTTCTAACTGTGCTGCAAATATCACGCTTAGTTAAAATGAGGAAAACTGGCCTGCATTCAATAATTTCATTTGCTGGATAACATTAGACACTGCTTTTGAAAAGTTATGGTAGCTTTGTCAACCTTCTTAACTTGATATGATGCAAGACAAAGTAACGTAGCATACCAATATTACAATCATGTGATATATAATACATTCATCATGATTATAGTTGTGCTTTCTTGGATTCCTTTATTCTTCAAATAAGTATGATCCAATAGAACACCTACTTATTTAAAAGAAATATAAAAGAGAAAAGAAAAAGAGAGAGAGAAAGCAAGAAACAAAAATGTTCCAATGGACCACTGCATGTGAATGTATGCCTGCCCATCTTTTTGCTGAGAAGTCAACCTTTGAATAACTCAATGATGGAATTAGGAGGAACATCGTAGAATGACCAAATATTCACTATTCAGGTGACGCAGAAAGTGGATGGGGAGAGAATGGTGGTTGGTAGCGTACAAAGGTCGAAACCTTAACACAAGGCTATAGCCTTAAAACTCAACTCTTTATTAATTCAACTTTGGTTAATACATCAAATGAGCCTCTTATTTATAGACTTAATACTATAATCTAAAAGAAAATTAAAATCCTAAAAAAATAAAATAAAATATTAATAATATAATCTAGAATCGTAAATGAAAAGGAAATAAAAATAAAATCTTATTTTGAAGATAACTAGAATATTAAACTAAATAAAATCCTAATTAATAAAATAAAATAAAATATTAAATAATTAAAATAAAATTGCAGATGGTCCTTTGTATTCTGCATCATCAGGCAAGTTAACAACCTAGATTGTGAGATGAGGCAAGACGGTCGCAAGAGAAAGATTCTACAGATCGCTTGGAAGACCGTAGATCTGTTGGATGAGGGTAATTGGAAGACAGATAGTATCGAGATCATTGAAAGGGGCAGCCGTTTTCCGCACTCCATTCTTCTGGTGAATGATGAGATCTCTTGGGTCTGTGATATGCTGAAGGAGGAGGCACGTTGTAGAGACCGCAGAGGTTGGTTAGGTCAACTCCTTGGTTGGTTCGCATATTGTGGTGTGAAGATGCCTCCAAAACAAAGAGGGTCGCTTTGTTGAGATAGACGTCAAGGGGGCAAAGGGGAGGAGCTTAGTAAGGTTGCCAGAGGAAGGATCTGGTAAGGGGTGTAATGTATAGTTATGATTTGCAATGATAAGCTTACTGTATCAGTTTCCCCCCCCCACCCCCCCCCAAATAATTCAACTGAATAGATATTGTCCAAAATGGGTTGGCTGCATAAATCCTCTCATTTTCATTTTATATTTGCTGGTGGACAATATATCAGCATCTATTTCCTCACTACCTCAAGTTTTGCCAATTATGGTATTCTCCTACCTTAGCAAACACCTCAACTGTGGAGATCGAGTTAAATAATGCAGGCTATAGTTTTTCAGTACTTGGTTTAGATGAAGCTTACAAGGTTTTCATCTCCCTTTGTAGTATTTTGGGGAAAAATCATGAGAATTATTGTCACCAATATCCTGATATGAATAGGTCATGCCATGCAGTTGTAACTTCCAATGATGATCCCACATGTTAATATATAGCACTAAAAGGTGTAAAGAAGAGAATCTCTTCACTTGTGCTTCCAATTAATCTCCTTGTGCAAGTCCTCTTTTAGTTGTATGTGACCTCAAGATTTGTTCTTGCTAGTTTTCCTTCTCCAAATTTGGGGCTAGTGCTTTCCATAAATCAGTGATACAGTGCCTCATAGATTAGTTTTCCTTCTCCATAGATTAGTGCCGCTGTGCTTTACTGGATCGTTCACGTTAAGTTTCCAAAGCTTCTTTCATCTTTATTGAAGCATGATTCATGTTTCAAGCTGCCACCATAGTTTTAAATAGCGGTTTTGCGATACGTAGCAGTAACAGTCGCGGTGTAACGGTATCGAAAGTATCGAGTGATACGTATTGGGAATCAGGTGTTGCGGACGTGAATTTTTCAAAATCATTAGCAACGTTTAGAAACTCAATAATATATGTATTTGGAATTTTGGACAATTTTAATATTAGTTTTTCATATTTCAATCTACATTATAAACATCTAAGAATGTATTTTTCTTTTTCTATAATTATAAATTAATGGATCTAAAAAAAATTAGCCCCTAACATTGAATAAATCAAAACAAAAATTAATTTAGTAGTTCAAAGGAATCCCACATCGGCTGAAAATGTAAATTCAATTGTAGCGTTTCCTTATAAAAGCCAGCCAAAGTCATGTCTTTTAAGTGCTTCAAAATAAGTCCCACATCGGAAAATGAAGAAGAGGCTCAGGTTTACAATCAAGATAAATGAGGCTCGTGTTCATTGGACGCACAGAACAGCTTGGAAGCGGATGCACATGACGCTCCATTATCTATAAATAAAGTAAAAAACTTTTCTTTTCCCGAGTATCGCCAACCGTTCTGGTTTGCTAGAATATCGGTTCATTTATCCGATAAATGCCGATACGCAACACGGACCGGTCATAATGCTTGGGAATTTCAGTCTCACCGGTATACCGGTGAGTATCCAAATCGGAGGGAAGAATTTCCGTTACGAACCAGCCGGTTCGGTACATAGCGGATGATTTTTAAATCCCTGGCTGCCACATGGTTTAGTTTGCATTTCGCCAATAAATAGACTCCAGCTCGAGTTTTCTTAACTTACCCTATCTAAAAAAGTTGCCCCGTGAATTGGCGGAAGTCGACAAAGCTGGCATCCTGATAGGGCATCTTCCCTATGCTGGAATGCCCAACTGACTTATCATAATTTGCTTTCCTGCAAGTATTTTTTCCTGGTCCTTTGGTGATGGATATGTTAAGACAACTGCTCAGGTGAAGGTAGTATTTGTCCCAGGTTCGTACTATTACACCAAGAGACTTAACCAGCTATAAGCTTGCTAATACCCCAACAGCGGATATGTTCTTGATATGAGTGTCACCTAAGATTGACAAGTTGCAAGTTGCAAGTTGCAAGTTGCAACCGGATGGAGATATTTTAACTCATGGGGGGTGGGGGTGGGGGTTGAGAGTGAGAAGAATGCTCCCATGGTCCTATTAGAGTCTCATATGATATCAAGTCCATCAGTGCATTTTTATACCTTATATTGTATTATCGTTCCGAAGTTTCTTTCTTGGTTGTGTTTGGTTAGCATCAGAAAGCCAAACAAACATTGCTTATATGCTTTTGCCTTATGGTGCATGTTAATTACTTTTCCACTGTTGTGCTGGTCAGTCTGTTAGCTTTATTGGGTTTTCATCAAGAAGTCCTGCAGGTACAAGCAGGTGTGCGGGTTATAAGGGATAAACAAGATATAATAGAGGGTCAGCTTCACCTTGCAAAGATGCAAGTGTCCGAGATAGGTCCGGAATCAGAAGCCCAAAATACTCTGCGATCAGACAATTTGCAGTATGCAGCGCCTGCGCCTCAGCAATCTCACCAACATCTTCCTCCCGCTATTATACAACCGCCTTCCACTCTCTGTCCACCCAATGCTCCTCCTACTGCTACACAACAGAATCTGCCCCCTTCGGTTCAGCTTCCGAACCAATTCCCTCCTAACCAAATTCTTTCTGTGCCTCAGAGAGAGGCTTACTTCCCTCCACCTGGTCAAGCACGAGAAGCCACAAATCAGCAATACCAGCTACCTCCTCCTCAACAGCTGCAGCCCCCTCTTCCAACACCACCACAACAACAATATCAACCACCTCCTCATCCACAGTACTCTCAGCCGCCACCGCCACCACCACCACCACCTCAACAGAACCCATCCCTCTCAGCAGTTAATCCTCAACCTCAACCTCAACCTCAACCTCAACCTTCATTAGGGCACTATCATGAAGAAGCAGCTTATGCTCCCCCTCCGACCTATCCGCCAAGCCTGCGCCAGCCTCCTCATCCACCTAGTGGAAACCCTCCCTCCCAACAGTTTTACGGGGCTCCCTCCCACATGTACGAGCCACCGTCTAGTAGACTCAACTCAGGATTTCCTTCTGCATACGGCCCTTCATCTGGGACCAACGAACCATATTCTCATAGTGGAACCACTTCTCAGTATGGTGGTGGTGGGGGATCCCCTTCTCAGTACATTGGTGGCTCTATGAAACAACAGCTATTGTCTTCTGCGGCAAGCCAGGGCGGTGGTGGAAGCGTTTACCCTCAGCTCCCCACCGCTCGTACACTACCACATGCGCTGCCTACTGCTTCTGGGGTTGGTGGTGGGTCAGGTCCTACTGGTTCGGGTTACAAGGTACCTATCGATGATGTGGTTGACAAGCTAACGACTATGGGATTCACAAGAGACCAAGTGAGAGCCACAGTTCGAAAGTTGACGGAGAATGGACAGTCGGTTGATTTGAATGTAGTGCTGGACAAGCTGATGAATGATGGTGAAGGACAGCCTCAAAAAGGTTGGTTTGGTCGTTGATTGTTTTTTTCTGTTCTTGGTTGTGTACAGGAATTACTGGACTACTTGTTTTCTATTTTAACACCTACGGGTACAGTTTGCTTGGAGATTTGGGTCGTGTCCCTTGAATTGCTTTGTTTAATTAGTTCATTTTATTTTTAAATATGCTTGTAATGGAACTACATTTTTTGCCTTCTAATTGTGGGTTGTGACTATTTATTTTGGACTTCTTTTCACACTATGAATAAATATATTATCCAATGTATTTGTGTTGAAGGAGATGTGCGCTGATGAGAAGTTAGAGATAATACGACTACATGCAAAGCAGTGGGGCGTAGCTCAAGGGCTCTTTTTTCGATTTATTTTTATGATTGAATCTGTTTGTATTTAGAAATTGATGAATTTGTTATCCATGTAAATATGTCCCTCTTTGGACTGCATACTGCATGCAGTGTGTTGTTATCCGGGTTAGGGAATCCGTTGTGCATTGTCCGCATAGCGTACACCTCGGGTTATGCAATCCCGTAATTTTGAACTATGCGCTCTTTTATAAGGCGACTAGGCGACTACCATCCATTCAGGGCCCATTTTTTGATATCTAAGAAGTTCTCTTTTTCTCTCTCTCTCTCTCTCTCTCTCTCTCTCTCTTGAAAAAGAAGATCAAAGATTCTTAAATTGTTTGGAACGTTTGGCTTTAGAGATTGTTTGGGATGATTTTTTACTTTTTTGCTTTTTTGCTTTTTTGCTTTTTTGGTAAAATGTTTAATATGTTGTTACTTTTTTGCATATTTGAGATTGTCTTTTCTTTTTTGAGCATAGAGTTCAGTTCACTTCTTGTTGGCTTCGTTTGACAAATGGTTTAAAGATTAGTCTTTTGACTTTTAGCTTAATGCCAAAATGGCTAAAAAGCTTTCTTTGGGAACCCAAATGCTTTTAAGTCTTTTAGTTTTTTTTACTTTTTTATATAAAATAATTTTATATATTTTTAAAATTTTCATAATATTTATTATATACATTTATTTTTTATAAAAGTTATATTTTTTAAAATTTAGTGGTCAAAATTTATCAAATAAGAGCTAAATTGAATATGAAATTTTGTAAAAATAAAATTTTAAAAATATAATAATTTTTTTTGACTTAAAACTTTTTAGCTCAAAAGTACTTTAAATTAAATTTTTTGACTTGTCTTTTGATTTAAATTCACTTTACGGTTAACCAATTGAATTTTGGGAAATTTTTAGATAAGTCCTACTTTAATAAGTCAAGTTCGCTTAAGTCCCATTACAAGTTTTATGCTCAACCCAGTCCCATTCGATAATTACATTCTCAAAATGCCCCTAATTCTCAATATCTTTTCATTTGTGCGAATACCAAACACTCAAACGGCTCCTACAAAGTCGCAAATCAGTTTCAGAAAATTGGAGAATATATCCGCAAAGGGATTTTCCGGTGAAATTAGGGAAGTGAGGATTTTTCGACCAACTGTCGTCGTCCTAGTGTGCCACCACGTCCGGCGACCCCTCTGGCGCGTCACCGGCCACCGCCGTCTCACATCTGGCGCTCTCCGTCTCTCTCTCTCGTTTCCACTGCCGTCTCACATAGGTTCAAAATGAGAATATTCACAGTGACAATTTTTGAACCAAATCTGGTTCAAAATGAAAATATTCACAGCGGCAATGGCGAGGTGGTGTCGAGGCAACCAGATCTGGTTCAAAATGAGAATATTCACAGCAGCAATGGCGCAATCAGATCTAGTTCAAAATGAGAATATTCACATTAAGACGAGAGGACTCGGTGGTTGGCGGCGGCGACAACGGCGAGGAAAGGAGGAAGAAGAAGAGGATGAAGGCGAGGAAGAGGAAGGACCAGAGGGTGAGCTTTGGGAGGGACCAATGGAACCGGAAATGTTGTCGATCGGCTTCAACTGCGTCATTTGCAGGATCTACGAACTGGTGTTCTGATCAAGAAGAAATTCTAGGGTTTTCAGTGAATTGTATATGGATACACGCATGCGAATGTATATATTACTCCGATTTGAATGTATATAAAGATTGTCAACCAGAACTCAGTTCGCATGCCAACCACCACTCAATCGCATGAGCGCACAAATCGATACAAGCTCGCACACAACAACTTCGCCGATTTAACAACACATCGCCAAAAAACAACACCAAAACCTAGGGCGTCACAGTGCAAAGAAGAAGAAGATGATTCCAGAGACCATATCAGAGCTAGGAGTGTGCCCTAGAGTTGCGAAGAATCAATTGGTGCGACGGCGACGGTTGGTGCGACGGCAACGGCGAGGGACGACAGCGAGAGACAACTACGAGGGGCGACGGTGAGGGCGGTGAGGGACGACGGTGACAGATCTGGTTGTGGTTGTGAGGCTACAGGAGGGAGGAAAACAGAGTGTGGGAGAGGCTGAGTAATGTGGGAACGAACTGTATTTTTATTATGATCAAGGGTATAATAAACTTCTAAAAATTAAGATTTTTAAAATAAGACCTCATAGAAAAGTGATCTAATGAATAGAACTCTTCTACAAAACATTTCTAAAAGTAAAATCCAACTCCAATTAACTCTATTTGAAATGCACATCCAGAAATATAAATCACTTTTTTTAGCATTTTTTTTTTTGGGCAACAAGGGGTCAATCGCAATATCTAATAGAAAATAATTCGATGCTTTGAAAGCAATGTTCTCGGATCTCAGAAATTTCCTTACTAATTTACAATTTTAACTTTTTGGAACTTTAATAGAGAGAAAACCCAATGCTTTGTGAGCACTAAATAAATGTCCCATCTTAGCATTCTTATATCAGTTGTGATAAAAGAGAAATTTATTATGGAATGTTAGAAAAACTACTACTAGTAAATTTTAACTTATTACTAGTTTAAACTATAAATTATAATTTTTTGAAATACCTACAACTTCTGCTACAATCTATAACTATTTTTTCTTC
>JAULJZ010105128.1:0-11753 GCA_032270985.1 Heliamphora pulchella | reverse complement strand
AAAATTAAACAAAACTCTTTTAGAATCAAAGTGCGAATATAAAGATTAGTTAAAACTATTTGATTACAAGATTTAATGCTTTTCTTATCTAAAGAAAATATAAGAATCAAATAAAGAAAAAGAGATTAAATACAAGAGTGTGTGTGTTTGGTTTAACAATAAACAACTAGATGATAAATAAAAAGGTAAAGCAGGAGAAAATCAACACCACAATTTTACAAAGTTCGGCACAATAGCCTACGTCTTTGCCTCAAGCCAACCGCTATGAGGATTTCACTACCTCTCATTCAAATAGGCAGAGGAGCCTCTCTTCTTAGTCTAGGTAGAGTAGCCTCTCTTGATAATGTACCCTTCTCAAGTCAATACAATCCTTGTAGGCGGATTAGCCTATTTTGAGAATCACCTTTGTTAAACACTAATCAACAGGAAGAATGAAATGAAAGAGTACAAAAAAAGCTCCTTGGATGAGCGAATAAGTACAACAATGAAGCTCTATTCTCACTTCTCAAATGAATACGACTATGAAGCTCAAGAAAAAGCTAAAAGATTTCTCTAAAAAATGTGTATGAAAAACTTAAGAGTTGAAGAGCAGTGAAGTAGTAACAAGAGAGAACGTTTGAGAGGATTGAGTGAGTAAAACAATGGCTCAAACCCTCTATTTTTAGGCTCCAAAAATCGACTAGCCGTTGGGCTAAATATGGAATTTTTAAACTAGCTATTTTCAGAAAAAATTTGAATTTTGAACTGTTCGGTCGACTAAAGAAACTCATTCGGTCGACTGAACCAAGGTTCGGTCGACTGAACTGAACTTGAGTAGATCTGAAAACCTATTTTTGGTAGCCTGTTCAGTCGACTAATTCTTATTCCTCAGTTGACTGGATCATTAAAAATCTAGATATTTTATTTTCCAAAAATCTTTGATCATGATTTCTTTTGGGAAAGGTTTTTATCATTTTTAGGATTCCTATGAGCTTCAAAGTAATAATCAAGAGATAATGAGCATACACAATGATCCTAACAAAATTAAATTTACAACATATTCTTCAATGTCTCAATCCTTTATGCATTTGTTCCCCAAAAACTTGTTGCCAAATGATCTTGATTTTGAATTATGCGACATAGCTTCCATTGTATATCTTGAATTGTGCTAAGTGTATATTTCCTGTAATCAAGCTCAATTTGGGCAATTAGATATATAGGTTTGTTATCATCAAAATTGGTTATTGAAGTCTTGTTAGGCCAACAGAAAACGAAAGTGCTTCAGTTTGATTCTCGGAAAGTGATCCAAGCTTGGTATTTGAACATGGAACCTTTAAACCAATGAAATTTTGTCGAACCATCGAAACTTGTTGTCCAAGTAAGGCGACTGACATGTTCATTGTGGCCACCGTTAATAGAACCTCTTGGAAACTCTAGACAAAATTGGCGACCGCCAACTTGTATTGTGGTGGCCGCCATAGAACTTTGTGGAACCTTTTAAAAACATGGCAACTGCCAACTTGCATGGTAGCGACCGCCAACTCCAAATGGCCTGATGTGTTCCAAAACATGGCAACGCCTCATTGGTTGAAGAATTCGATAAATACCGTGCCCCTGGTACGTTTTCAAGGACAGAATTTGAGTGAGAGGTTTTGAGAGTGAAGCTCTGCTGAGTCACCGAGCAATTTCGAGCCGCGACGCCGAAGCCCTTCCAAAATACCGAGATCTAAACCTCCGACGCCTACATTGAAGCCTTGCTTGGATCACCACCCAGGGATTGGCTCATCGAAGTACATTCCCGACTTGAGGATTCTCCGCTAATCTAGGTATCTCGTTTGGATCCCCGATCTTTCTAACTCTATTCTCTCTCTTTTGGAGTGATCGGGTTAACTTTCAAGTTCAATTTGTATGTTTCTTTTGTTTATGTAATTTACTTTGTCTATCATTTAAATTGTCTCATGTAATTCTCTTATGTAATTTGTTCATTATTTAGTTATTAACTTCTTCACATTCACACTTAATAAATTTGTTATTTTCTTTCTTTTATTAAATCATTAATTATTACTAACATATTTTGACAATTACAACTTAATAATGTTATTAATTGTTATAATAATGCACTTACATTTACGTGAATGTAGTAATTAATACTGCATTTCACATTTAAGTTAAATAGTTATTTTTAATTCCTTTTATCTTCCTAGCATTAGCTTAATTTTACTAGTATTTTTTTTCTTTTCTAATAATATTAATTTGATATCCTTTTCTTTTAAGTATTAGTTTAATGTTCTTTTTCTAGTATTTATGTTTCTTTTCCTTGTAGTATAGCTTTTTTTTTGTTTTTCAATGTAACTTTAATTTCTTTTTTAATGTTCTATAATTTAATGTTCATTTTGTAGTTTTTATTTTCTATTTTTTTTTCTCTTCTTTAATAGAAGTATGATTTTTCTTTTTAGTATTTTATTTTTTTTCTTCTTGTAATGTAGTCTTATTTTCTTTTTTTGTAATGTAGTTTTATCTTTCTTTTTAATGTTCCTTTTTCTTTTCTTTTAATGTAGTTCTATTTTTCCTCTTATTAATATTCTACTTATTTTTCCTTTCTTTCCTTTCTAATGTCAGTGTTACTTTCTCTCATATTTATCTTTTCTTTTATTTTGTCAAACCTAAAAAAAAAAAACCACAAAAAGTCTTTTAAGTTAATTTTTGTTAATATAAATTTTCTCTTGTTGTAGTAGTTTTCTTCTCTTTTCTTTTCTTTTATTTTGTTTTATCCATTTTAAGAAGTAAAATATAAATAATTAGGTTTTTTTTTTAGTAGTTTAATAACATTTTCTACCTTCTTCATTTTACAATGAGTTTCTTTTTTTTTATTTTTTATTTTCTTCAAACCTTTAAATTTTCTTTATTATTATACCATTATTTTCTTTGTTAAGTAAATATTTCTTTACATTTAGTGTTAAAAACTCACCATGTTAATGTTCCTCTAAATGCATGTTTGTGCATATTTTGGGCTACTTTCTCTATATGCACATTTAGGATGGTTTAGGTCATTTTATTAGCAATTCATGTTTAAGTAATTTCTAACACCTTCTAGTATATTCTTTTTTATTTGATGATTTAGTTTATTTTGATGAAATTGTATGCCGGTGTGCTCCTTATATCCTTTAGTTAGAAATTACATGCCATAGGACTTAGAATTTTATCCCTTTATTTGTTTTGATTTGGCGTGCTATGTACATATGTTATGTATTTTTCATATTTGATTTTGGATGTTCTCTCTTTGCTTTCATTTTCTTTCTTTGCATGCATTTGAAAAATCTTATAAAGAACCAATGCTGATTAGTAGAGGCCAACCTTACGGTTGGGCGAACGTGGTGCCTAACACCTTCCCCGATTCGTACCTTAGCCCCTGAACCTTTTTTCTCTAGTTAACGTTTTAAAGATCAGTAAGCCATTTTTGTTTTTTTAATTTTTCTCAAAAACTAAGTGGCGACTCTATTTTCAACAAAAAATGGGGTTTTCAAAATTTGGCTTTCAATGTGTTAAAATATTTTTCAAACATCTTTGAATGCCCTTATTTTTGAACCATTTTTAAAACTCCCAAATCCCAACGCCACAACGTCAAACATATAAATATCTCAAAAGAGACGGGTTTGGGTCTCACAACTCTCCCTCTTTAAGGAATTTTGCCCTCGAAATTTGTAACAAGGTCACGAGATAAACAGCTCTGGATAACTAGTACGCATCACAGATTTAAGCTCCCATGTCGCTTCTTCAATCCCGTGATGAAGCCATAGGACCTTGACATAAGCAATTGTTCTGCCCCGTAACACCTGCTCCTTCGTGTCTAGAATCTTCACTGGACACTCCTCATAAGTGACATCGTCATCAACCCGCAGCTTGTCCCAATCTAACACATGTGAAGGATTAGGTTTGTACCTCCGATGCATAGAAATGTGGAACACATTATGCACAGATGCCAACCGAGGTGGCAAAGCCAAACGATTTGCAACCTCTCCAACCCTGTCAAGGATCTCAAAAGGCCCAATGAAACGCGGTGATAGCTTTCCGCTACGACCAAATCTCATCAAATCTCTACGTGGCGAGACCTTCAGGAACACGTGATCTCCCACTGCAAACTCCATAGGCCTTCTCCTCTGATCTGCATAACTCTTCTGGCGGCTCTGCGCTGTCATAAGGCATTGGCGAATCACGACAACCTTCTCCGTTGTCTCCCGCACCAAGTCGGGTCCCAAGATGTGGTCTCTCCCACATCTGTCCAACACACTGGTGACTTACACGGCCTACCATACAAAACCTCATATGGTGCCATCCATATACTGGACTAATAACTGTTGTTGTATGCAAACTCTGCTAACGATAGATGATCTTTCCAAGAACCTCTGAAATCAAGTACACATGCCCTCAACATATTCTCCAGAATCTGTGTAGTTCTCTTTGACTGACCATCTGTCTAGGGGTGAAAAGCTATACTGAACATCAAGTTCGTTCCTAAGGCCTCCTAAAGACTCTACCAAAAGCGCGATGTGAAGTGCGAGTCTCGGTTAGAAACAATAGATACTGGTACTCCATACAATCGGATTATCTCTCTAACATACAACTGACTTAGTCTATCCACCGAATCCTTCACGCAGATGGGGAGAAAGTGTGCAGACTTCGTTAACCTATCAACCACGACCCATACAGCGTCGTGTGCCCTAGGTGATCGAGGAAGTCCTGACATAAAATCCATCGTGACGTTTTCCCACTTCCACTCTGATATCGGTAACGGTTGTAACAACCCTGTCAGTCTCTGGTGTTCCGCCTTCACATTCTGACAGGTACGGCACTGAGAAATAAACGGGATCACATCTCTCTTCATTCCCGTCCAACAGAACTGACGACGTAGATCATGATACATCTTCGTGCCTTCTGGATGCACAATAAGGCGAGAATAATGACACTCATGTAGTATATCTCACGGCATGACTCTGGTACAAACAACCTCCCGGCCAATCTCAAACTCTAGTTTGAACCCACAATCCATCCTGTTGTATCCTCTCCACTAGAAACCCGATCTCGTATCATCTGAGCTTCCTAATCCGTCTGTTGGACCTCTAATACACGTGCAATCAACGCAGGTTACGAAACCACTGAAAATAAGGTGGCACCCATCGCTGTCTCCTCGAGACACAAATCAAACTCCCAAATCTCTCCAAGCATGTCCTATTCCCGTATAGCTACAGAAGCTAATGAACTTTGAGATCTCCTACTGAGGGCATCAGCCACAACGTTGGCCTTCCCTAAATGATACTACAAGTCAAAATCATAATCTTCCAATAACTCCATCCATCGTCGTTAGCGTAAGTTCGGGTTCTTCTGTGAAAATAAGTATTTTAAACTCTTGTGATCGGAGAATAACTCGAAGTGCTCACCATAAAGATAGTGACGCCATGTCTTCAAGGCAAGGACCACAGCTGCCAACTCCAGATCGTGTGTCAGATAGTTCTTCTCATGCATCTTCAACTTTTGAGAACCATAGGCTACAACCTTACCTTTTTGCATCATAACACAGCCCAAACTGTCATGTGATGCATCACAATACACTGCATATCCCAAGCCTCGCTCTAGAATAATCAACACTGGCACGCTAGTCAATCTCGTCTTCAATTCCTGGAATGCCAACTCACATGACTCACTCCAAACAAACACAACTCCCTTTTGTGTCAGACGCATCATCGGCACGACGAGTTTCGCAAAATCCTTCACGAACCGTCGATAGTAGCCTGCAAAACCCAAAAAATTGCAGATCTCAAAGACATTCTTCGGTCGCTCCCAACCCGTCACAGCATCTGTCTTCGACGAATCCACTGCTACTCAGTCTGTCGACACTACGTGTCCTAAAAATCTCACCTCAGACATCCAAAACTCGCATTTTTCAAACTTCACATACAAGCAATGTTCTCTCAAAATCTGTAGAACGATACGTAGATGGTTCTCATGTGCCTCCCTAGTAGGTGAATAGATGAGAATATCATCCACGAATACCACTACAAAACTATCCAAGTAAGGATGAAAGATGCGATTCATCATACCCATAAACGTCGCAAGTGCGTTTGTCAGACCGAACGGCATGACCAAAAACTCGTAGTGACCATAGTGAGTTTAGAAGGCGGTCTTCGCTATGTCCTCGTCCCTAATCCTCAACTAGTGATATCCTGATCTCAAATCAATCTTTGAGAAGCAACTCGACCCCTTCAACTGATCAAACAAATTGTCTATCCTTGGCATAGGATACTTATTCTTCATTGTCGCCTGATTCAGGTTCCGGTAGTCGATACACAATCACAAGGATCCATCATTCTTCTTAGCAGAAAGAGTATAAGCTCCCCACGGTAAAGTACTCGGGCATACAAACCCCCTATCTAGTAACTCCTAAAGCTGTACCTTGAGTTCACGCAACTCAACGAGTGCAAAACGGTAAGACGACATGGATATGGGAACAGCTCCGGGAATCAACTCAATAGAGAACTCTACCTCACGGCTCAACGGTAACTCGAACAGATCATCAGGAAAGACATCCAGATATTCGCAAACCACCGGAGGTAACTTTCCTTGAATCCTAACCATCTCATCCAACATGAGAGCTGAAAAGAGGAATCCTAGATTGCCCTGGTTCTGCACAGCACCAGGCATAAATACCAAACCCTCATCTCGATCACCCACGAAACAAAAACAATCTCTCGCCGGTGTACAAATCGTTACCCTCCGTCGATCGCAATCGATAAAGGCACGATAGGTGGTCGGCTAATCCATCCCTAGGATGACATCGAACGTGGTCATGTCTAGAATGATAAAGTCAAATTCTAAACAACGATCGGCGTCCTCCAACATGCAGGATCTACAAACATGACTCAACGTCACACTCTCACTGACTGGGGTCTCCACTCTTAAGGCACTACCCAACAAGTTTGTTTTCAAACCCAAAGCAGATGCAAAAGCAGAAGATATAAATGAATGCAATGCTCCCGTGTCGATAAGAACACTGGCCCATGATCTAAAGACTAGAAGAGTACCTCTGATCATGGAGGTGGTAGCAGCAACATCGGGCACTACCGGTGCTCTGAAAGAACTGGGATTTGTAAGAACATATGATCTGACCGGTTTACTATGGCCCTGAACTGTCGACTATCTACCCGATTATACTGAAGCGCCCCCTTCTGGAAATCTAGATGGCTGGCGTCCCTGGGCGGATGGAATAACAAGTGCTCCAGCTGTACTCCGCATACTCCCACCTCTGAGGCAGTCCCTACGAATGTGCCCAGACTGGTTGCACTCAAAACATACCACTGGCCCCCTCCCCTATGCCTGCGACTGCGACCGTACCTGGACAGGCGCTGGACTCCGGCATTCTACCGCACGATGCCCTAGCCGTTGGCACCTAAAACAAACAAGCGCTCTCTACTCCGACCTTCCCATTGAAGCTACAGGATGCATGGATACAGAAGACTATGGCAGATACGACCCCACTGGATGAGAACTCGGACCAGATGTCCATCGACGCTTGTTCTCCCTGCGCCCCTAACCCTGTGCTCGTCCCCTGTTTTGCTGACTCCTACTATCTCTGTCTCTACGCGTCTCATTCAGAGTGTCTTCCACTTTTATGGCGGTCTCCACCAATTCTGTAAAAACCTGCATTCTAAATGCAGCCACTCGATCTCTGATAGCGGGCCTCAAACCCCTCTCGAACCTCTTTGCTCAGAATTTATCAGTTGGTACAATCTCATGTGTGAACCGGGATAAGTTAGTGAACTCAACCTCATACTCAACAACTGTCATCGTTCCTTGAGTCAGAAAAAGAAAGTTCTCTCTGTAGCGATCTCTCAATGTCGTCGGAAAGTATTTCTGCAGAAATACCTTCGTGAATGCCTCCCAGGTGCCTCCAACTGTAGTCTTGGCAAACTTCCACCACATGTGAGCACTCCCCCTCAGTTGGAAAGCAGCAAAAGTAACCCTCAGATCATCCTCCTCTATCTGAAGCGTATCCAAGATCTTGGTGACCAGCTCCAGCTATTTAGTGGATACCGTGGGGTTGGGATCCCTAGAAAAGGTAAGAGGGTCCAGACGACGAAATTCACGCATCGCTACCGTCGCCCTCGGCTCAGGTACACTCTTTCTTCCCCTAGAGGCCTCAGCCAACTGCTGGATGGACCCTACCATCTCACGCAACAGATCTACTCTATCAACAGGTCCTTGGGGTGCATTAGCATCCCCAATATCTAGGATTGGAACATCCCTTCGGCTAGAACCACGGCCACGGCCTCGACCATGGCCTCGTCCTCCCCGCGTGAACATAATTCTATACGAAAGTAACATAACAGGAAAAGCTTCCCTATAACATGTTATTGCTAACGTAAAAGACATAATACACATAAGCATGCTAACACATAGCTACTTAAGATCATGTCAACACATCTCACATACCGAGGAGAACCAACGAGAATGACGCGTAACTTCGAATAACCTACTCAGATTCCTTGCTAGAAATCATGTCTGCAAAACGCGTTTCTAACTTGGCTCCCAAATTTGTTAATCCAAATGCCCGAAAGCAAGACTAATTAATCCTAAGGTCCAACCTCCATACCCACGTATAATCAACCATCATGCTAAATAGGCTATCATGCGTATGTTAATAAAATGCTAAAACACAGGCAATCAAGCACACGCACATCCTCACAAGGTGATGTACCCTCTTTCCCATGACTCGTAGGTATTCAAACCCAGAACTCTGATACCAAGTTTGCATGCCCCAAACATCAGGGTCACGTGAAAGCCCACCATAACACCGTTTATAAAAATAAGATTTGCAGTTAAAAATCAAAGTATACAACATTTGGATAAAATATCCCCAAAGCTCAGCTCTCATAAACGGTAAACATGCAATCTCATATATGAATAAGTATATCGCCTCAAGGTGTACAAAAACTCATTTGTAGAAATAGGCATCACATGTAAAAGTACATGTCAAAACAGGAAAACTACTGCACGTCTTCCGTCACCACGTGCATCTAGGTCAACTCCACATGTTCACCTAAAAATGGTTTTATAGCAAAATCCCACACCATGAGCCGAAGCCCAATAAAAAAAGACAGTAAAGCTGTAAAGCAGGTTATACAATCATAAAATAAGAAAAGACAGTAAAACTGTAAAGCAGGTTATACAATCATAAGTATACAAGCTCAACTACATGAGCAAAAGGGTTTTCCTCTCAAAATCCAGTAGTTTTTCATCCTTGAAACCTTGCATATCATCCTAACAGATATCACGTTACAGTTAAGGAAAAGTAGTAAAAACACAGTATACTCCACTCGGGCCACACAGTCGAGGAGAAAATAAGATAAAATGCAATCCTATGTACTGACTCTGCCACGTAGAAAAAGGTAACAACAATAGACTCTTACCCATTACTCTAAAACCACTCATGGTCTGCTAAGTAATGATAAGTTCTATACGGAGTCACGACAACGACGCCATTAATGGAGGCAATCGGCTTAATTAACGGGGATTAACCCGAAGGTACAAAGCACCTACTGCTTAATTTAAGAGCCCAAAACCTGAGGGTTCAAAGCACCCACACAATGCCATTCACGACGACAACCGGCTTAATTTACGGGAATTAACCCGAAGGTACAAAGCACCTACGCTGTGCACGTTTTTGGACTTCCACCGAGGAGCAATGTAAGCCCAACTCAACATACCCACTGTCACGGTACATCTATGAAAATCATTTTTAAAACCTGTAAAATAGTTCTACATCGTATGTATAAAAGTGATCCAATCTATCCACATGGAGATCTATAAGCATTTAACAACATATTTCCAACAAAATGTTTTAAAAGCTAAGACTCAACCCTAAGGGTTAGCTCCAAACCTCCAAAAAAATGCTTTTCACAAAACATCTTTTTTTCAAACCTCCTTTTGAAAATCATGGACATCAACATATCTGAATCAGGTATTAAAACCAAGAAAGGCGTAAAATCCACTTTTTACCCAAAAACCAAGGTTTAAACATGAAAAACACATGTAATGTATTTTCTACTTGGTGAAAACACATATAATTGCATATAACACCCTTTAACAACAGTAGGGTCTGGAATCCTATCTCGGAGAGCTAAAAACTCGACGTCTCAAAACTGAACTTTGTTAGAACGAGAATTCGTCCGAATGGATACGAAGCCCACGTCGCTGACAGCAAGGATTTGCTATCTGACCTTCAAAAACTAAGCCTGGGCCCTCCCGAAAGCTAGAGAGAAGGCAAAAAAAAGGTGTAGAGAGAAAAGAGAACTAGAAAAGATATTTTTGGTCCAAAATATCTAGGCTGCCAGGCTTTATAAAAAGTCACGCCAAGCTGTCACCGCTCGACCGCTCCCCCCACTACTCGAGCGGACCCCTGCCGACATATATCTTTGCCATACCATCGCTCGAGTGGTCACCTCACCGACCCATACTCTACCACTAGCCCGCTCGAGCGCACTCCCACCGCTCGAACGGTCAACGCTGGGTGAAAAACTGAACTTAAGGGTTAAAACCAAACAGGCCAAAACAAAACTCCAGAAAAAGCGTAAAATAGGTGTATACATGCTGTTCTACAACTTGAAACTTAAACCATGCATCGAGGCTGTTCATATAATGAAAGAAACACGTCAAACATATAAATATCTCAAAAGAGACGGGTTCGGGTCTCACATTATACTTTAACAAGTAAGATTAAATATGTCATAAACTTTTGACTTTCTTCAATTAAAGTGTCAAATCAATTCACCCATTCCAAACGAATTAATCATGGAGCTCTAGCAATACTTTAATGAATTAAACATAATTATTTCATTCATATATTCTAACTTTACCTATTCATTTCATGAATCGGGACTAAACATCATAACCTAAGTTTCTAAAGATTTAGAGTTTCAATGATTTAACCATCGATTCAATACAATAAGTTTGAAACACGATTCTATTTTTAGTTTCTCGTCAATTAGTTCTCAACTTACTTGCCTTTGATATAAATTTGACATTAAGCTCATAATTCATTACATTACAAGGTTCAAACAATTATTCACCAATCTCCAAGCTTTACATCTCATCCAATTATAAGGATCCAAATTCGTCTTCTAAGAATCAAATTTGTAAGCCATGAAATTTGTTAGTGTCTTGACAATTCTCCCAATGTCTCACTTGAATTATCAATTTAACACGCAAGTCATATATCAATAAGTTAAATTATATAATTCTAATAACCCTTTCTAAAGCCCAAATTAACCTCATTTTCTGAGATGACTTGTTAACTCACGAATTTAAGTTAGGTTTAAATTAAAACAAACAATATCATCTTTTAGTGATTCAATCTCTGTGTACACAAAACATTTCCTTTACTTTTCTTATGATTTAAGTCTACTAAGTTTCTAAACTTATTTCTTAATCATAAGTTTAATTTGAAAATCTAATTTTAATTCAAACACAATACACAATAATTAAATTCTCATATCTTCCATAACTCACAAGTTATCCCAAACTCTCCATTAGACATGACTTAGATTATCACTTTTCACTTCAATTAATTAATTCTTTAAATTGACCTCATTCTACGGTTCCCCATCACAAGTAAACTATACTATATTTATATACATTCCAAACCATCATTTGAAACTCAATTTTCGTGAATCTCATGTTCTAATCATATGACTTAAGAGTTTATCACACCATTTTCCCAAATC
>JAULJZ010105117.1:0-11754 GCA_032270985.1 Heliamphora pulchella | reverse complement strand
AAAAGTTATTTTTAAATATCCATTGCTAGCAAAGAAACCCAATTCCCCCCCCCTCTTGGGTTGCCTGTTTCCTAACAATAGTGTTGACACTACATAACTGCAATGACTTATCACATTAAAAATTTGACAAGCAAAAAAAATAAAAAACCTAAATTATTCACTCAACGTCTATTAAACACGTGAATTCTTAATTTTATCAATTGGGTACCTACATAATTCGATTTTAATTAGTAAAGTACAAGCATCAAATGACGTCAAAAATAGACAAAACTTGGTGATGTGGCAACACGTGGGTTTAATTACTCTTTAGTTGACACATTGCAAATTCCATCCATTTCTTTGCAATTTACTCTTAAGAACAACATATCTGAATTTTTTTTTTATTAAAAACTTATTGGTAGGGAGCTTGTATCATTATTCTTTTTCTCCGGCCTATCTTTGGTATCGGGGTGCTTGTATCGTTGTTGATTTTTCCAGGTGGCATATTCACAAATATGTGAACATATTCCTAACAGTACATTTTGCTTTAAAAGCTTGTTCTCCTTGTTATGTTTGTAGGTTTGCTTTTCCCCTCCTCTCCACCTTTATCATTGATTGATGCATTAATAATAGATTTTAAGTGGTAGTGATGCTTAGTAAGACATTTTAACATTGTTACATTGGATGATTAAGTAATGCTAAAGAAATATTTGGTATGGTTTTTCTTTTTAACTTTGCAACTGTCATTATTGCTGTTTTCAAATTTGGTGGTACATTACCATCATAGGAATCGGCCCAAGATTCTTTGGGAAGTTCTCGTATTATTGTCACTTTAGTTTGAAATCTTGAGATATAATTTTCCATTGATATGTTATGCGTGAGACCCCGACCCGTTTTATTTTAAATGATTTAAGTGTTGATAGAGTTGGAGTTAACTCTTGACCTTGGTGATGTTTTAGGTGAATATTTGGGTCTGTACATGAATCTGTGGAGCTTTTTCAGCCTGTAAGAGGGTTCAGTCGACTAAACTGGACATTAGAAATTTTTCGTTGGTTCTAGTAGCTTTTCAGTTGACTGAGGTAGGAAGTTCAGTTGACTGAGTGGTCTGTGTGGTGGTTCAGTCGATTGAAGTGGGTGATTTAGTCGACTGACTTGGGTTGATGGAAGGTTTTTGTGATTCCAGTAGCCTTTCAGTCGACTGATCTGGGTGGTTCAGTCGACTGACTTTTTGTGTTTGGGCGTGACCTATAAATATCAGCTTTATGTTAGATATTTTGAGATTTTGTATCTTCAAGGCTAAGTTTCACATAAAAGCTCCACCTTCTCTCTAGTGTTTTGATGGGCCCGGGCTTGGTTTTTGGCGATCGGATAGCGGATCCGTAGTATCTACGCCGAGGGCTTCGTGTTCATCCAGACAGAATCTCGTTTCGACGAGGTTCGTTTTTTGAGGCATCAAGTTTTTAACTCAACGAGATAGGATCTTAAACCTCATGTCTTAAAAGGGTGTTATGTGGAATATTATGCATTTTTATCATTTTAAAATGCACAAAAAGTCATTTTAGGTGCTTAATCTTTATTTGGTTGGACGAAATGGCTTTTAAAGTGTTTTTTATAGTTTATTACATGTTGATGGAAGTGTGGATGTCTGTGATTTTTAAAAAGGTGATTTAAAAACGAAAGGATTTATGGAAGGTTTTGGAAAAATGTGTTTTGGAGGTTTGGAGCTAATTCCTGGGATTGAGCTTAAATTTTAAATATTTGGTTGAGATGTGAGTTTATCTCGATGGATATATGAATGTTATGATGGTATGTATGTGGATATTTAGTACATGGCTATGCGCGTACTTATATCTGTTGAATCATATGAAGAACTGCATATTAGGGCAAATGATTGTCCCGCGGTGAAAGACCGCGAAGAATTGCATATTAGGACAGCTGATTGTCCTAGTGAAAGACCGCGAAGAATTGCATATTAGGGTAAGTGATGGTCCCATGGTGAAAGATCGCGAAGAATCTGATGATTGGGTTAGTATTATCCCACGGTGAAAGACCATGAAAGAGTACAACATGTATATGAACTTGTTGTGTATGCTTATTATATTGTCGAACATTGTTAGATGTCGAGGGACGACGAGAAAACTTATGGTTCTTGAGAAGTAAAAACCATTTTTTTGGTTTATTTTTGTTTTTAGGCTCGTGTGAGTCGGAATATTCATATTATTCGCGTTAGCTTGTCTTGCTTTTGAATTCATGCTAGTCTTTTTTCTTATTGGGCTTCGGCATACGATGTGGGATTTGTGAAAACTTTTTTTAGGTGCATATGATTACACAGGTTGATCTGGAGGAGCCGGATGGGGCGGAAGATCTGTAGTCTTCCTTTTTGTTTTTTTTTGGATCATGTAATGTTTTACATGTTTATGGTATTGGAACCATGTGTTGTTTGCCTTGTGGCAGATATATCTAATGCATGTATGTATTTTGAGAGTGTGACCTCGGGTTGGGTATTAGTTGGTTTTCGCTTGTATGGTTTTTATCCTTTCTAAAAATGATCATGCCTTGAGGGAGAATTTTGGGTTATGTTCTGGTGGGCTTTTCTTTTAAATAAACCCTCGGTAGTGCGTTTTACAAAAGTTTTAGCCTCGTTTTGGCATTATGGTTTTTGACCCGTTGTGTTTGGGCGATTTTGGTGGATCGTAGTATCTCAAAACAGTTGTTCATGGGCTTTTTGCGTGACCCGGAGTTTGGGGCTTGACATTATGCCTTCTACAATTTGTTTAATGCTTGCGAAGTCATATCCCATCATAATATAAGCAATTCATCAACCTAATTGAACCTTTTCTTAATTGCTTCCACTGATAAACTACATTCTTCACTCCAGAAGCACAGATGTGCCGTCAATGCAAATAGAAACCATATGAAAGGCCCATAAAATATGGTCAGACTAGTTGATGATTCAAAAATAATTTGCTCAAAATAACCATGTTTTGGGGTCCTTTTTTGTTTTTGGTTCTAGATTCTACAATGCCTCTCCTTACAAGGTCTGACCACATCCTCATCTGGAGGTGGTAGTTCAATTGGTGTTGATGGAGGAGGCATCAGTGGAGTTTAAAGAACAATGGTTAAAGATAGGTCAATATTAAGTTGCATCATTCCTAAAATATCTTTTTGGCTTGTTTTCATTGTGCAATTGTTCCAGAAATCTTAGGCTGAGGGGAATAAGTAAAATTGTGCTATCTGGTTGAAAGTGTTCAATAGACGGCTCCTGACACTGAGTTGCGAGAATCTTTGAGGCTTGCAGTTACTAAAGTCCTGTTGCCAACATATAAACCTTTCATCAAACGCTTTGGGTGTTTATTCTTATAATTCAAACCTTGCTGATATTTGGTGTTCATTTATATATAAATGCGCGCGCGTGTGTGTGTATTTTTATATGTTATTTTTGAAGCAATTGATGTCAGAAACTTATCGCCTTGTTAGTTTTTTTTTAATCTATATTACATGGACTCAGGTATAGATGTTAGGTGCGGGTATGTGTCTAAATAATCTGATTCATCAAATTCTCATGTCAGGGACACTGGGGATATTCAGATTTCTTAATATATTTCTTTTATTGTCTAGAGTAAATGATGTTTACAAGATTCCATTGAATATTTCATGCATAATATAAGAGTTGATACATAGTTCATAGTAAATTCGAATTACTAAAATATCGTTTCTAGGTTAATGTCTAACTAAAAATGTCTAACACTTATCCAACACACTTATTCAAGTGTCAAGTATCTTGTACAAATATTTTATAAATTTAGAAGAGTCCATGTAATATAGTTTTTTTTTTATAATTAAAGTCCAAATAAAGTTACGTTATAACATGTATTAAAAGTAGAAAAAATAGGTTTGTCCTAGATGTTATGTGAAAGTGCATAAGAAATAGTATTTGTTTGGATTGTATATGTAGAACCCTCGTTACTAACCAATTTCTTGTGATTTTTATTTTTATTGTTTTTATCGGTTGCTACAGGCCTTTGGTTGAGAATGGTAAGAACCCCTATAAGTACATCAAATATACAGCAGAGGATTTTGATCGAATGCTTGGTGAATTTTTTGGGGGAAAACCTTAAACGAACCTAAGCGGTAGACAAGGAAAGGAAAGGAAAAGAAAAGGAAAGAAAGCGACAAAAGCAAGTTGACGAGGTACATTGGCCTTTTTTCCCTTCCTTCATTAACTTTGAGTCACCCTTGATGGGGAAAGTTCCCTTTTTGTTAGTTTTCTTCAGCGCTGTGGTGGTAACCTTTGTAAGCTGCGATGGAAGACTGGGCGGTTTATAACTCTATCTACTAGTTTTCGAGAGGAAGGAAAAGGAAAAATCAAAAGAATAATAGGCAGCGCAGCATGCGTTTGCTTTGTGAATGATTCAGTTTTCGACGACAATTGAGGTGCCTTCCTTGGATATACGAAAACGATTCTGGTGGGATGTCCGATGGTATATCTGTTACAGAAAATGAGATAATATTTTGGTAGAAAAATAAGACATTTCACGATATGTCATTTCTTATTAGATGAGACATATTTTTAAAACAACTAATACATTTCATTGATTCATTTCATGCATGAATGAGTCATTGTTTGTTAAATAACTTAATTCTATGCTAACAAAATGCGACAATATATATTATTGAAAAAATAAATGAGAGTTCTCTTTGTGTAATCTATGAAATGTCTCATTTGTTCAAGAAATGTCTCATTTTCCTACCAAAACATTGTCTCATTTCATGTAAAAATGTCTCATATCTTGTAAAGAAGATGAGATCCTTCGGGTTCAAGGGACAGCTGGGATAGTGAGTGCATGCAAGATGGTAGGAACTGTTGCCATGGTGATGTGAGAGAAAAGAGTAAGTAGAATCATATTATTTTCCAAATTTGAGGCTTCTTCTCTGTTAAACCAGTTAACATTGACGGTGGCTGTTAGTGGCAACGCGAAATTGCCTCGTGGTGGTTATAGACCCAGTCACGGTGGTGGCTTAAAAGTCCCATGGTGGTGGTGGGAGATTGACGAAGATGGTCTGGTGATGATGTTGCGCATAAATTTTGAGAGAGAGAAAATTGGTGTTTCCATGCATGGTGGCTTTCCGGTAGCTTAGTTGGCGAGGTGGTGGTGCCATGAATGTGTGGAGGTGGCATGAGGTGGTGGCTTGCGGTGGTTGGTGGAGAAGTGTGGTGATGTGGCTATGCAGGGGAGGAGGGAGGAGGGAGGAGGGATGAGGGAGGAGGTGACGCAGGTGGTGGAATTGGAGATGAGTGTGTGGAATTAGAAGTAGGGGTAGTTTTTGTATAAAAATAATGTGTAGGACATAATAGAACAATAATTTTAAATAAAGATTTATTCATAAACAAGTATCCCATGTGGGTTCTGACCCAAAATTTTTCCAAAAAATAAAATCAAATGGCTCCTTGTATATATAGTCGTTATTCCATGGCAAGGAGAACTAATAAAAAGTAATATATTGTAAAATGCATTTGATCTTACTTTTGTTCACCATTCTATCATTGCAAATGCATATAACATGAGTTATTGGACTCTCCTCTGAAGTAAAAATGGCAATTTCCCATGCCATGCTCCAATCCATTTTTTTAGGATTTTTTTTCCGAACTCTTTAAGTGGTGTAGGGATGAGAATTACTTCCTCGTCCCCGATTGTATTAATGCATTTGTATATGTAAGTTTATATATAAAATTTAATTATTTTAATACAATAAAACTATTACAAAAAAATGGAGGTTAGAACACAGTACTAATAAAATTTTAATAGGAGAAGAGCAGATACTATTTTTGATGCAGTAAGTCATCTTTCACAATTTAAGTGCCTTGAGAACCAAAATACCCTTAGTTAGTTATTTTCATTTTTAAACTTTAAAATGCATATCTTTTTCTCAAAAATTCAGTTTTTCTTATACGAAATTTGTATTTTTGGAATTCGTTCTTCAAAACTATCAAACAGGATCTATGAGAGATTCTAATTTAATAAAAGAGACATATATATATATATATATATATATATATATATATATATATTTCATTGTCAAATCTCTTTTAAAAATAATTAAACAAACAGATTTATTCGTTAGATTCAAATAAATTTACCCGATCAATAATTTTTTTAAATTAAGAGCTAGAATAGTTTTTTCTGACAAAATTGGTGCAACCAGTATGTAAATCTCAAAAAACAAAAAAAAGCATGAACTTAAAAAATTAATAATTTAGGGTAAATTACACTTACCTCCTATGAGATTTAAGATTATTACAGAAACCTCCCTTGAGGTCATTGAAATTACACTGCCTTGACTCCGTTAACGGAGGGTTAGATATTACCTTTTTACCAATTGGTCTAAAGAACTATTTTATGTTAAATAAATCAGCTAAAGTAAAAGACACTGTTACCCTTTGTATTTATTGATGGTCTTGATGGGACTGGAGTTGAAAATAGTCTGACTCTATGTTCAATCAACTGTAACACACATTTCTGGAAAGCCCCTTTGGTGAAGACCGAAGACGGAACTCTTTCGAAACCCCATTTGTGATTGCTTGAAGGTCGAAGGTTGAACTCTTCTGAAACCACATTTCACCAAGTCTAAAAATTGAAACCATATTTCGCGAAGTCTGAAGAGAGTCGAAGGTGCAAGTTGAAGGTGCCTGAAGCTGGTAAGTCTGATGATTCCTCATAAATCATTTCCCGAAGTCTAAAGAGAATCGAAAAAATCATTTCTTTTGATGAAATGATTTTTTCTGATGATTCATCATAATATTCCAGAGAAAAATGTCAGTTTGGATAGGCATATCCAATAAATGTACTCCATATGTAGATTCTTGATATATATACTGCTTGTTATGTTTTTTTGCGATTTGTGCTGTTTTCAGTTCCTTGTGCGATTAGGGTTTAAAAGCGACAAAAAAATTTGTCGAACAGTTGCGATTAGGGTTTCTTCAAAAATTTTGTGCGATTTGTGCCTTCTCGAATGATTTCTTGTTATTTGTTCGATTTTTGCATTTTGTGCTAGTTGCGATTAGGGTTTCTTCAAAAATTTTGGGCGATTTGTGCCTTCTCGAATGATTTCTTGCTATTTGTTCAATTTTTGCATTTTGTGCGATTAGGGTTTGTAAGAGACTTATTTTTGCTATTTGTTTGAATTTTACCCTAATTTTTATTTGATTTTTGCTATTTGTTTGAATTGTTGCAATATTTGTTCAATTTTTACCTTAATTTTTGCTATTTGTTCCAACAGTTGCAAAGTTTATTTGATTTTTGCTATTTGTTAGAATTTCAATTTGTTGCGGATCAGTTTCAATTAGGCTTTTTTGTTTTCTACACATGGCTTTTTTATTAGCTAGGCCTATAAACTAATTTTTATGGTTATCAACATAATGAAGGAATATTCATACAATCTCCACTCACTCATTCATATTCATACAAATTCATTCATTTACTGCGAAATACATGTAACAACTAATACAATACTACTACATAGTTATGGTATCGACTTACTCTAATCGCTACTAAATTTTCTTTTAACTCTAACTTACTTAAGTAAAACAAATAACAAAGCCACTATGAGACCCTGACCAGCTTTCTTTTTCGGCGTTTTTTGGCGCGTGTTTACCATTTTCGTTGTAGCATGTTTATACGTGTTTTTATACATGTTTGGGTTTAGAAATGCATGTTGGGTTGGATACCGGGGCTGTTGGACGTGGTGGTGCAATTTTTTTTTTAAAAAAAAGAAGATATTTTCATAGCCTATAAATATCTAGCCTTAGATATTTTGTGGAGATATTTTTGAAAAACTTGGAGGCTAAGTTTTCTTTTTCCAAACCAAACGCTCTGCCTTCTCTTTAACTTCTCGAGGGCCTGGGGCTTGATTTTTGACGATCCAACTGCTGATTCTTGTTATCGGCACCGGAGGCTACACGTTCATCCGGATAGAATTTTATTTTGACAAAGTTTGATTTTGCACGTGGTTTGAAGCATCGAGTTTTTGACTCATCGAGGTAGGATCCTAGACTCTCATGTATTATAAGGGTGCTACGTGTAATCGTATGTGTTTTTACCGTTTAAAAATGCATGAAAAATCGATTTATGTTTTGAAAAGTTGGGTTTTAGTTCAAAATCATTTTTGGTTTATTTTGGTTGGATGAAAAGGGGTTTTGAGGCCTTCCTTTGGGTGTTTCTTTGTTGTTTTGGGCTTGGGTATGTCCATGGGTTGGAAAATGGGTGTTTGGCTGGTTTAATTTGGGACTGAGAAGCTTTTTTCGTCACTAGGATTTTTTTCGTCGCCGTTCAGCCGTCTTGTTTGAAAATTTGAATCTGTTGCTTTTGTGTCGACACTTTTTCTGCTTGTGTCGACACTTTTCTGTTTGTGTCGACACTTCTGCTGTTGGTGTCGACCCTTTTTCTTTCTGTTTGTGTTCTTTATGCTGCGGCTGTTTTGTGTCGACATCTTTTTCTGTTTGTGTCGACACTTCTGCTGTTTGCGTCGACACCTTTTTCTGTTTGTGTCGACACTTCTACTGTTTGTGTCGACACTTTTTTCTGTTTGTATCGACACTTTCGCTGTTTGTGTTGACCCATTTTTTCTTTGGTCATGTTGGGGCCTTAGGGGTATACGGTTTCATCCCGTGTAAAATGAGGTGGCTTATTGGTCCTACTGTGGAAAATCGTGAAGATATTTGTTAGCTCTGGTCAACAAGGCATTAGTTGGGGCTGTGGCCCCTCGGTGAAAGCCCGAGAAGGTACATGGATTGCATGTGATGCTTTGTGGCATGGACTGAACCATTTTTAAACTGTATTTAAGACTCGTGTGAGTCGTGATATAAAACTGTTTCCAAATCATTTTTGTGGCTCATGTGAGTCAAAAAGGGTTCTTATTCTAGCATCTCATTGAATGTGATATATCTGTTGTTGAGGCTTGAGAGAGTCGGTGTACTTGTATCAGTGTTGCATGTGGGGCTCGTGGGAGTCTTCGCTCGTAGGAGTCTATCTTTGCTGGTGAAGTATTGTACTATAACTATATATCAAATTATTTTCTAAGCTCTGATGAGTCGTGATACAAAGCCGTTTACAAAACTATTTTTCTTGAGGCTCTTGGGAGTCCTCGTATAAAACCATTTTCAAAATGTTTTTCCCTTTGAGACTCGTATGAGTTCAGATCTAAAATCATTTTCAAAACCATTCTTGTGGCTCGTGTGAGTCGAAAACTGTACCTCATTTTTTGAGCATGTTTTGTTCATATTTCATGTTTGTCTAGCTTCTGCTGAGCTTTGGCTCATGGTATGGGATTTAAAATATTTTTCAGGTACCGATCGTGCAGGTTGATTTCGGATTTCTGGAGAAGCGAAAGATCTGTAGTCTTTCTTTTTGTCCTTCTTTTGAATCGTGTCTGGTTATAACATGTTTTTCGGTATTGGAATCGTGTAATGTAGCCTTTCGACGGATATATTAAATGCATGTATACTTTAATTTGTGAGCCGATATCGAGTTGAGTGTTTTACATGATTGTTTATGGGTGTTTCACGTGACTCAGAATTTGGGGCATGACAGAATGGTATCAGAGCTCTAGGTTCGAATATCTAAGAGTCGTGGAAAGAGAGTGCATCACCGTGTGAGGTTGATTACGTGTGCTTGATTGCATGTGTTTAGATGCTTTGATAGCATGAACGTGTTAGCATGTTAAGTATGAGAATGTTGTGTATATGTGAGCATGGGGGTTGAACCTTAGGATTGATTAGTCTTACCTTTGGGCATTTGGATTAACAAACTTGGGAGCTAAGTTAGAAACGCGTTTAGCTGACGTGATTTCTAGCCAAAAATCTGAGTTGCTTATCCAAATTGACGCGTTACTCTTGTCGGTTCTGCTCGATATGTGGGGTTTGTTTAGCATGAACCTATGTGACTACGTGTTAGCATGCTTATGTGGTTAGTGCTTATGTTCATGCGATATACTGCATCTCATGTTATGCATTTTTTTCATATAGACGTGATGTCTGTGTGGAGAGGGTGAGGCCGTGGTTTTGGCCAAGGAGATGTGTCTATCCCTGATACTGGGAATATAAATGCTCCCCAAGGACCGATGGACGTGACTGAGTTGCTGCATGTGCTAGTTGGTTCTATGCAGCAGCTGGTTGAGGCCGCTAGAGGTGAGACCGCTAAAGGGAGAGAGGAAGTGTCGTAGTCGAGGGCTACGGTGGCGATACGAGAGTTCAAGCGTATGGATCCTCCTACCTTTGCTGGGGATCCTGATCCTACAGTAGCTACAAAGTGGTTGGAGTTGATGACCCGGATCCTTGACACGCTACAGATAGTTGAGGATGAGTTGCGGATTTCTTTTTCCACGCTTCAGCTGAGGGGTGATGCTTACGAGTGGTGGAAATTTGCCAGAAAAACTGTAGGGGTCACATGGGCAGCTTTCACTGGAGTTTTTCTAGAGAAATATTTTCCTGCTTCAACCAGAGACTTGTATAGGGAGGAGTTCTATACTCTCACCCAGGGAGCGATGAGTGTTATGTAGTACAAGGCCAGGTTTTCTAGCCTGTCTCGTTTTACACCGGAGTTGGTGGCGACGGATGAGCTGAGGTTGAGGCAGTTTGAGCGGGGCTTGAGACTGGCTATCAGAGAGCGAGTGGCTGGCATGGGATTACGTGTTTTTGTAGAGGTAGTGGAGGCAGCAGCGAGGATTGAGAACACTTTGACAGAGATTCGGGTTTTCAGGGAGGCCAGGACACCACAGGGTGGGACAAAGGCACAGATAGGTGGACGCTCCAGCAAGAGACAGAAGTCCTCTGGCATTAGTTTTCATCCATCCGAATTACCATAGTAGCTCTCTGCACCAGCACCATCGGTGGCTTCCTCGGGGAGGCCAGAGCAGAAAGAGGTCAGATGATATCGGTGTGGATAGCCAGGACATCGTGTACCAGATTACCAGCAGTCGAGACAGTACCGGGATCCACATTGAGGTAGTCCCAGAGTCCCATACCGATTTAGTCACAAGGGAGGGAGCCGCCAATTTGTTATAGATGTGGCCAGACTGGACATATTCACAGGAACTGTCCCCAGAGAGAGAGAGTACGTCGAGCACAGTAGGCACACCAGAGGGTTCATTTGTGCAGGATCGACAACAGCATCCCGCAGTTCAGACTTTTCAAATTGCAGGTGGGGGTACTTTAGTTCAGTTGGTGTAGCAGCTGATAGTGCCGGGTTATGACGAACAGACTAGAATGACATAGGGTCGAGCGTATGCACTTACAGCTCCCAGTTCTTCTAGGGCACCGGTCGTGCCTGATGAGGCGACTATGTGAGCAGAGGTACTTTTTGAATATGCAAGCTTTGGGCCAGTGTTTTTATTGACACAGACGCATCAAGTTTCTTTATTTCATCTGTTGAGTGTTGGTGATGGATTCTGTGGGTGGTGTGCTGTGTTGAGACATCGGTTGGTGAGAATTTGAGGTTGGGATGAGTTGTAGATCTCGTGTCTTTGAGATAGTTAGTCATTGTTTAGGATGCCAGACCTTGTTTGACTATATCCTAGGAATGGTTTGGCTGACCATCTCTTATGCTTGTGTCGATTGCGATCGGCGTGGTTGTTTCCTTTTAACCATGTGCTGAATTTCGGGGACGAAATTCCTTTAAGGGGGGTAGAGTTGTGAGACCCTAATCTGTTTTTTTTTTAGCATTTTTTGACGCGTGTTTACCGTTTTCATTGTAGCATGTTTGTACATGTTTTTATGCATGT
>JAULJZ010105106.1:0-11754 GCA_032270985.1 Heliamphora pulchella | reverse complement strand
TTCCTCTCCAGAAAACTCGGCAGACCCATTCTCAATCTCACCCACTTGTGGCAACCACCCAACTTTCGTTGCCCCTTTCGTCTGCATCTGCTTCAATTTTGGCCCAGCCCCGCTGCAATTGGCGACCACCGCGCCCTCCCCGAACCCACTCGCATCCATCGCGCCCTCCACACCAATCACTGTCCTCTCCGCATTCTTCTCCACGGCCACTCTGTGTTTCCCCCTCAACCACTTTAAACATCCCTCATTCCACCAATTTCTCACCCTCCACTGACTCTAATTTATTGATTTCACCCACCACCGTTGTTGATCCCTTGTTATCTCCTCTATTCGAATCATCCCCTATTTTGGCGTCCTCCTCACCTACTGCTTCTTCTCTCTCTCATTTTAAATCTTTTGCCAATTTACATCACTCTCCCTTAGCTTCCCATAATTATAATTCTACCCCTACTCTACTTCCAACTTTGCCTCACTCCCCTCTACCTTCTCCCACCATTCATAATTCTCAGGGTTTTGATCTCTTTGTTGATTTAAAAGTCAACCCCCAACTTAATTCCCTAATTTCTTCTACTCGCACCCATCAATGGTTCTACGCCACATGTCCAAATCTTAGAATGCTTTGCTCACCCACCCATCCTCAACCTCGTCATCCGATCAGTCCTCTGTTTCTCCTACTGAACCAACCTGCTTTACCCTTGCAACCAAAAATCCCTTATGGCGCCAATCCATGTCTGCTGAAATTAATGCTCTTATTCGTAATGGCACCTGGAGCCTCCAACCCCCTCCTCCTCATTCGAACCTTGTTGGGTGTAAATGGGTTTATCAGATCAAACGTCGTGCAGATGGGTCCATTGAACGTTACAAAGCTCGTCTGGTTGCCAAAGGTTTTCATCAACAAGAAGGTCTCGACTATTTTGAAACATTCAGTCCCGTCGTTTAACCTACTACAATTCGGACGGTTCTTTCCATTGCTGTCTCTCACGGTTGGTCAATTGGCCAATTGGATGTTTATAATGCTTTTCTTCATGGGATCTTAAATGAAGAAGTCTACATGCATCAGCCGCCCGATTTTGTTGACTTGGATCATCCTAACTATGTGTGCAAGCTTCACAAGTCTCTTTATGGTCTTAAGCAAGCACCTCGCGCCTGGTTCTCTCGTCTTACCACCTTTCTTCAAACTATACACTTTCACGCCTCCAGATCTGACTCATCTTTATTTATTTATCATCACAAAGACATCAGCATATATATCTTGATTTACGTTGATGGTATTCTCATTACTGGCTCTTCTTCGTCCCATATCCAGCTCGTACTCTCTTCTCTTGGTGAAGAGTTTGCCATCAAGGATCTTGGCAACCTTCATTATTTTTTAGGGGTTGAGGTTCTATCTCAATCCAATGGTCTTTTTTTGTCCCAACGCAAATATATTTTGGATATTCTTTAGAAATCTGGAATAGATCATTCAAAGCCTGTTGCCACACCTCTCTCTACTACGATGAAGTTGACTGCTGCCGACAGATCTCCCTTTAAAGATCCTACTCTTTATCGGCAAATTGTCGGATCCCTACAATATCTCTCCATCACACGCCCTGACCTTGCCTTTGCAGTCAACAAAGTCTGTCAATTTATGCATTCCCCCACGGATGCCCATTGGCAAGTTGTGAAACGCATTCTTCGCTACCTCCGTCAGACTTCTAATTATGGCCTTTTGCTTCTGCAATCTACCTTGTCACAACTGCAGGCATTCTCTGATGCCGACTAGGCAGGTTGTCTGAATGATCGTAAATTTACTGGCAGTTATGCCATTTATTTGGGTACTAATTTAATTTCTTGGTCATCAAGAAAATAACGCACTGCTGCACGATCATCTACGGAATCAGAATATAAGGTGTTAGCTGATGCTACTGCTGAAATCTCATGGCTACAATCCTTGTTATCTGAACTTGGTATCTCTCTTTCCCAATCCCCCATTCAGTGGTGTGACAATATTGGTGCTACTTATTTGTCCGCCAATCCTGTTTTCCATGCTCGCACTAAGCATGTTGAGATCAATTTTCATTTTGTTCGTGACAAAATTCATCGAAAGGAGCTTCAAGTTCAGTTCATTTCTTCTAAAGATCAAATTGCTAATATTCTTACCAAGGCCTTACCTTCCACATCTTTTCAACACTTACGCGACAAGCTGCAAATTCAACCATTGGATTCTACATCTTGAAGGGGGCTGTTGAGATAATAGAATTTACTTTTAAATATTTAAATATTTGTATATAATATTATTTGTATCTATCTTTCTTTATACCTATAAATACAAATGTTTTCTCTCTGAATAGATACAAAAGAGAAAATACTTTATTTTCAAGTTTGTAATTATTGAGTTCAACAGGAGCCATGGCCCATGCTTTCAATCATTCTTCTTCATGCACCCTTTGAGTTGATACCTTAGTTATATTTAAAATATTGTATGAGTAAACACAATTAATGCTTTATCTGAATGTTATTTGTATACAATAAAGAAATAAATACGTCAATGCAAATTCCCCAACTCATTTGAGAGAGAGAGAGAGAGAGCCGCGAATTTATTTCAAGTTCCAATAGCTCAAAAATAGATCACTTTTTGAAACTTCTAATTTTTCTTTGAGACGTTAGATCCAATGTACTGACAAATGAAAAGTGAATGCACAATATGGGTATCAATTTCTATTTTTCTTTATACCTTTTCAATAGAAAAAGAATGAATTGGGGATGAATATATATATATAAGATAGAATTTTTTTGTTTTTTGTTCGACAAAGAAAAGATTTTTTTGTTAAACTCAAGAGCAAGAACGGCAAGCCAAGAGACCTCAAGGAGATACAAAGCCATGCCCAAACAAGTAACCTAAGAGAAAGGAAAGCAAAAGCTGCCAAACGAACAAAAAAGAGCAAATCAACGAGCAGGCAAGGAGCCTACCCCAACAGCCCAAAAAACACAAACACAACAAACAGACTAAAACACAAAACTTACTGGCAACTCCAACCAACTCCCTTCTACTTGCTTGAAAAAGCCTACTATATCAGGCCGACCAAAAGAACCACAAGCTTGACTCCTTGAAAAGCATAACCCTCTCCCAACTCACCAGAAAAAGCTTTCTTTTTTGAAGACAAAAAGAAAAACCTTAGGAACTAACAGGACCTACCCATTAGCCACACCAGAAACTAAAAGAAGGCCTAATGCCGCTCCATATAGATCTAAACTTGTTGAGATCAGTCTCTTTCGAATTGGATTCTTGCAAGAATAGGATCTGAAATTGAGTAATCTTTCTAATCTTTCTCACCATTTTCTTATTTTCTATATTATTTAGCCCTCTCACATTCCAAGTGAGTACCCTCATGGTCTAGATTAGCTTATGTTGCAACCATTCCCTGGCTATAACTAGTTCAGGATCCTTTGAAATAATCTATCATCATCTCCACCAGTCCCATAATTCTCTATATCTCCATTTCTTCGATCTCTCTGAAATCTAAACCCAAAAGTTTTCCTGTCTCGTGCACTTTCTTTCCTTCTCTTCTGATTGGTTTATTACGATTTTTGATATCTTTAGTTGATATAGATGTCAGATCAATGCTATGTTTAGATTGTTGTGACCTATTTCTCCCTTTTAGCTTCACTTTCCCTCCTTTCCTTGGATTGACTGGGTAGCCCATTGCAGTTAAATTCTTCATTTTCTTCCTCTTGAGGTTTGTGATAGCTTTGTCCCTTTTCCTTTCTAGAGAAGCATTTGGCGCAGGCAACAGTCCTTGTATCGTCACTTATTCCTCGTTACAGGGTTAGAGTATTGGATTTGATGTGACATAATCCTGTTCAACCTTAGGGAGCGAAGCCCTATGAAGAAAATTTGAATTGTTTTCCTTATCAGACTCACTGTGGTGACCCTCCCTTGTGTCTATGTTTGCACATATCTTCTCCTTTAATTTTGGTCTAATAACCCTATTAATCTTTCTGCTTGGTTTCTGATTCTCCTTGTTGTAGGTCACTAATGAGTTCTTAGATGTCTCTTTTTCCATAGAGTTCTGTTTGGAAGTTATTGATTTGTCTATTGAAAGTTATTTGATATGACATGATGTCAAAAAGTCAACCTTTGAAATAAGATAATCTTAGTATTTTCTTTTGTTCTTTCTTTCTCTCATATTCTTCTATGTAAGAAAGTAAAAAAAAATAATAATATTTCTCGTTTTACTAATTTAAGAAAAAACTAATTAAACTTTTATCTTTTTGTTTATCTCCATAAATTAATAAACTAACAAAGTTATGTTTTTAATTTAGTGCTTAAAATTGATCGATTAGCTAATTATTCAATTATTAATATTACTTTATGCTTTACTTTTAAATTAATCAAATTTGATAATCGAATGTCTTTAGTCATGGGTCACAACTAGTATACTACAAAACACAATATATTTCATATGATTTTTATCTTTTAATCCAACAATTGAGTCTATTTCAAAAAAAATAAAAAAATATGAAGGGTTAAGATTATTCCTCGCACTACCTTTTAACAATTAATTGTATAAAGAAAAGAACATATATTGCATAAAGAAAGAATAGTAATTGCACTACCTTTTCGCACTACCTTTAAGATTATGTTATTTCCTTTATTTTAGTAATTATTCCTTCTTGTCCTACCTTTTAAAAAATATGAGGGGTTAAAATTAATTGTTAAGATTAGGAGCATGGTAGGCTTCTACCTAGAGGTAAGGGAAGAGGCAAGCACCCCGGCTCAAGTGCAAAACTACAAAGAGAAGGAGTTAACAAGAGATCAACCCACAAAAGAAAACGAAACAAAGGTCACCCCCTGATGTAAACGATAAACAATCTCCTAGTGTTCAAGGCCCCTTCTCGCCGTGGAGGAAAAATCATACTATTCGGGGGATTGGAGTGGGTAAAACAGTACTTATTATCGAATTGATTAACAATATTGTCAAAGCTTATGGAGGTTTATCTATTTTTGGAAGAATAGGTGAACGAACTTGTGAAGTAAATGATCTTTATATGAAAATAAAAGAATTTAGAGTGATCTCTTATATTTAATGAATAGAGAGTCTGCTTTAAAACTGTTCGTCCTGCACCCACTTCTCTAGTATATGCTTCAACAAGAATCACACAAAGGTAAATTAGAAACCTCTAGAACAACCAAAAGCAATTTGAATTTCCATAGCTACAATCAAAGAAGTCTGATAGGCCGTTGAAGTCTCATAGTTCTAACCCCTTTAATCCTGAACATAAAATCATCCACATAGAAAAACAAAGGCTCATTTTGAGGCTCTCACCCAGGCTGCTGATCTGATCATTGTTTGCTCCATCACTTACTCCCAGTTGACCGCTTTTTGGCTGAAAGTTTTATCACTTCGAGCTTACCACAAGGACCACACCCCAGCAAAAAGAATGCATACCCATATTCTTCATGTGAGCTTTTTGTATCCCACCCCCAGGAACCATCTGAAACACTCTACTAGGTCTTTAGGACAAACCTACTTAATACCCCACCATTACAGAATTTTACCCCATAAAACCCAAGTCGATGGGCATAAGAGGTACAAGTGATTGATGAATTCTGAACCTTCACTGCAAAATACACAGGTTGCAAAGGCTGCAATAGGTAGGATATTCCATTTGGCTAGTAGGTCTCTATTTGGTACCCTACTAACAAGTCCTAACCATGCATGCATTTGAACATTTGGAGAGATGGATGAGATCCAGACACATTTTTCAAATGTAGTTGATAGTCCCATTATTGCTTCACAGGCTTTAATGAAAGACCTAACTGAGAAGAGTCCACTGCCATCAGCCTTCCATATAAGTTCGTCTTCCTTCTCCTAGTCAATCAAGAAGTTCATTAGACTCCAAGAGTTGGGTTGGCTAGTTCTTTTTCCATTCAAAGATTCCTCTACAAAATTAAAGGTTCCATGAGCTGTAACTTGAAAAAGGTTGCCATAGCAGGCCCACTAAGTCTTCTTTTTGGGTTGAGATGATAAACAACCTGGGAAATTTTTCTGAGTGTTTCCTTGCTAACCCATCAATCATTCTAGAATTAGATTGAAGTTCCTGAACCTATCTTCACGCAATAATTATCAAGGATCACTTCCTTAAATTTTCCCTCTTTAACTCCAATCTCTAGGTTACCCCTCCACACAGTTGATTGTCTGTTTCCTCACAATGATCTTGGGTACCAATTTGATGTTTGCCCATTATATTTAGAACATATAAGTTTCTTCCATAGGTTGCCCTTCTTTATCTCATACCCCCACCACCATTTAGCCAGTAATGCCATATTTCTAGTCCTCAAATATGCAATTCCCAAGCCTCCAAATTTCTCTCTAAGTAGAACACTTGCCCAACACACTAGGTGGATTTTTCACTTTTGAACTTCTCCATAAGAAACTCATTTGGATTTTCCAAGCAAATTGACAACTTTCTCTGGCATTTTGAAAATTGAGAGATAGGAAGTTTGCAGGCTAGATAAGGTAGCTTTGATGAGTATAAGTCTTCCAACAGGATATATGTATTTCCTTTTTCATAAGCTTAATATGTGAGACCTTGATCCGTTTTAATTTTCATGATATTTTTCGTCATGTTAATTGTTGTTTTAATTTTGTTGGAATAGTATATTTATATGCGTTTTATGCATATTCGGACTTAGAAATGCATGTTGGGTTGGGCCCGGGGACCGTCAGGCGTTGTAGTTCAAAAAAAAAAAAATTTCAATGGGCCCTATAAATATCAGCCTATAAATATCAGCCCCTAGCTAGATATTTATAGATTTTAAACATATTTTTTTTCTCCACAAAAGCTCCACCTTTTCTCTAGATTTTCTTTGGATTCGGACTCAGTTTTTGACGATCGGATAGCGGATTCTTGTTATTCGTGTCGAGGGCTTCGCGTTCATCTAACGAAGTTTATTTTTTACGTAGTTCAAGGCGTCAAGTTTTTAACTCTACGAGATAGGATCCTAGACTCTTATATGTCTTAAAGGGGTGCTACGTGAAATTGTACGAGCTTTTACCGTTTAAAAATTTATGAAAAGTAGTTTATGTTCATAAAAGTTGGTTTTTGTTCTTTAAATCGTGTTTGGTTATTTTTGATTGGACGAAAAGGTTTTTAAAGGTGTTTTATGGTTTCTTTCGAGGTTGTGGACTCGTGTATGTCTGTGGATTTCAAAAAAATGCGAGTTTGGGTGGTTGATTCGGGTTGTGCGTGCATCTGGGAAGTTTTTCTATCGGCTTGGGCTTTCTCCAACATTTAGTCGATTGAGGGGGATGATCCAGTCGATTGAATGGCCCGGGAGAGGGTTCAGTTAACTGAAGTTGGTGGTTCAGTCGACTAACTTGGTTCTAGTAGCTTTTCAGTCGACTGAATGGTGGTTTTCAGTCTACTGAACTTCTGTTGTGGTGTTTTTGGTGTTTTTCTATCTTTTTCTGTCATATTGGATGTGTTTGGGTCCATGGTTTTCAAAAAGGCATGTTTTGAAAGAAGGCAGAATTTTGTGAAAACGTTTGTGAAAAACTGAATTTATTTTTAGAGGTTTGGAGCTAACCCTTATGGTTGAATTTCGTGTTATTGTTTGTTGGTCTTCATAGTTGGTGGATGACGTTGTTATGTGAAACATGGTGTTCATACATGGCTTTGTGCATTAAAACTATGGTTTTAAATATGCATAACGAATGGCAGATATGTAGGTCCTACGGTGAAATCTCGTGAAAATGCATTCATACATAATGAGGGACGGAAAAGTAGTCATGAAGATGCATAATGAGGGACGAAAAAATGGTGTTGAACATGTGTACTAAGGGACAGAAAAGTAGTCCTAAAGTTGCATGTGTTGCGTGTGTTGCGCGGGTTGCATGTGTTGCATATGTTGCGTGTGTTGCGTGTGTTACGTGTATTGCGCGGGTTACATGTGAAGCATGATATTTGTGCATGGTTGGGTGAATGTTAAATCTGGTTGACGATACATTAGATGGGGCTGTGGTCCTTTAGTGAAAACCCGAGAAGGTGCATTAGATGATTGTATGTGAATCATTGTGGATTTTTGTAAAAACTGTTTTCGAGACTTGTGTGAATCAAAAATTTTCATATTCTTTCGTATTTCGTTTTGATCATGTGAAACTTTTTTTTGAGGCTCGGGTGAGTCGTACTTTCATATTGTTCTGCTACCATATTTAGCTTTTATTATATATTTGTCTAATTTTTGCCGAGTTTTGGCTCACGGTGTAGGATTTAAAAACGTTTTTCTGGTGCAGATAATTACGCAGGCTAATCTGGAGGAGCCGGATAGGACGGGAGATCTGTAGTCTTCTCTTTGTTTCTTTTTGGATCATGTAGTCTTGTACATATTTTTGGTTTTGGAATCTTGTGTTGTAAACCTGAGAGTGATATATTTAATGCATGTATGACTTCTTATTTCGAGAATGAGACCTCGGGTTGGGCGTTGGTTCCCGTTTTGTATAGTTTTATCCTTTCTGAAAATGATCATGTCTCGAAGAAGGATTTTGATTTATGTTCTGGTGGCCTTTTTTTTTAATAAACCCTCGGTAGTCCCTTTTTATAAATGTTTTAGCTTTTTTTTAAATGTTGTGTTGTTGACCCGTTTGTGTGGTCAGTTTTGGTGGATCGTGATATCCCAAAACAATTGTTCGTAGGTGTTTCGCGTGATTCGGAGTTTGGGGCGTAACAGAATCTTAGTTTGAAGTTGCACTACAAGAAATTTGTGCTTTAAAGACAAAACAAACTCGTCTTCAAAAGTGGTAATTTCGTTGCTAAAACCAATGGAGACAAAAATATTTCGTCGCTCATTTTGTCACCATAGTCTCATTGCAAATTCCTATTCACGACGAAATTATTAATTTGTCGCCCTTATTATTTTGTCGCCCAATAAAAAACATAGTGACAAAAATATTCATCGCATATTTAGGAAGAAACTTGTTGCCTATGTACAAAATTCGTCGTTAAAAATTATCATAATTTTGAATAGAAATTTATGGCGACAAATAAGTTCATCGCAAATGATAGTATTAATGACGAATAATTTTTATCGTTGGACCACTATTATTGTTTCGAATTAGAAATTTAAGATAACGAAATAATTCATCGTGTAATGTAATAGTAGCGACGAAAGATTGTTGTCGCAAAGTTTTGACAACGAATATTTTTTATCATAGAAGGTTATAATTTGCGATAAAAAAATATATTTTTGTTCCAAAAAGTTATATTTGGCAACGAATAACACCATCGCAAATAGTACAAGTTGCAATAAAAACATTTAACCATTTAACCTGTATAATATAAAATATTTTCAAATTTATACATTCATAAAACTACCTATTCAATTAATAATATATCTAAATTAACCATTCAACAATTTCTAGAAATATAAATATAAATAATTCAACCTGACCATTATATGATAAAAAACAAAATATGTTTAACAAAATCAATTAGAGTACATTCAACACTATAACCAACTAAAAATAAATATAAATCCATATCAATGTCTGATAAAATAAAACATAAGTTAGAAAATTTCAAAATCAATATATGTTTTGTCCATAATAATTCCCACAAACTTAATACATATCCAATCTCCAAATCTATATCAATGTCGGATAAAATAAAACAAAAGTTATCAAATTTCATAACCAATATTTTTTGTCCATAATGATCCACACCAACTTAATGCATATTCTATCTGCAAATACAATAGAAGAAATGAGTCAAATTTTTACAAATCATATTTATAAAATTAAATATTTTAACTTCATAATCAAATATAAGAGAAATATTTGCATCACAAACTCAAATTGGATGTCCAGGTTCAATTCCTAAATGACAAAAGTGGCAATACCATAGAGTGTTGAATTCGGTTGTAGTTGGAGGTCATTTAGCCATTTTGAAGCGCTACATCGCCTATTTATGACTTTATTCAAGAGAAAAACTCAAATGATTTAGTGCTAATATCTCTCCATGTTTGAAACATTGAAAGTTAAAAAATCTCAGCAAATTATCACAATAAATTATTTGTTGATTTGTTGTATTAATGGAGTTACACTTAAATATGTAGTTTATTGCACACTTCTTTATCTTTACATCTTAGTGTCTATGAAATTATTAGTGCCAGTGTCTAAATCTTTTCATGCATGTGCCATAAGTTAACAAATTTGTTATTGTTTCATTTATGTTAGACAGTTATAACTTGTTTGAAACCTTGAAAGTTAAAAATTCTCTACCAACTATCACAATAAATTATTTGTTGATTTGTTGTATTAATGGAGTTACACTTCAATATGTAGTTCATTGCACACTTCTCTATCTTTACATCTTAGTGTCTATGGAGGTGTTAATGCCAGTGTCTATATCAAAACCCTAACATTCTAATAATTTCCAAAATAATGTATGTTTGTGCATTAATAAAGATCTATATCAAAACCTGTGAAACCTTGGGGTGAATGAAGAGGCCAGGTGGTGGCGAGCTCCTACGACTTGTGGCGACGGTTGTTGACAACGACAATGGGTTGTGCAATGATGGTGGCTTGCGGGAACGGCGTGATGGGTGAATGAGGAGAGGCGACAGTCACGCCCCTGACTCTGTGGCACGTGAACATACATGACAACCCAACGTTGTTGATTAAATGATGGGAAACTTTTATATATAATCCAACTCTTGATTAGAACCTCCTTTAAAGATCGACCTTTGAACTTAACTTATTACGAAACGTTGTTATTTCTCAACCCAAAAAGAAATTTTCTATCTATGTAAAAAAAATAAAAATTTCGGCAGAATTTTCTCTATTTTTTGGATATCCCACAATATAATCGTTTCAATATAACCTGTAACAACACAAATATAATAAATATACACAGGTACAGTATAGATCTCAACAACCAACAACAACTCAAAACTAATTAAAGGACTATCTCTCTTAGTATCATTATAGTTACATTCATCCCATGAGAAATACACTAGCATGAATTCTTTATATTAAACCAAAAAAAATATTCTTTTAGTCAAAACATAATATAACAAAAATAGTTTCTCCATTTCCTTTCAAATGTTCTTCTATGCCTTGGATTTTATTTTCCGAACCTGAAAAACATTTAATTTAACACATGAGCTGAAACTCGTAGGATAAAAACTAAAAATGATACAATGCATGGTATGTGAGGTGTGGGTGGTAAATGCGATAATACATCAAACAAACGAATTCTCACTTTAGAACACTAATTCATACACACACTTAAGCTTATAACCAAGCTAATTTCCTTTCATCTAAACTTACGTAAAAGTTCAATTATTACTATTTCAGCTCATAACCCCTGTCAACTACAGTGAATCACTTACTCCATCTATCCCATTACAAGTGACTATAACCAATTTGCTTCAAATTCAGCCTTAGCTCACAATAGGTTATCTTACCTTAATTCTATAATAAGAAAATTCTTGACAAACGAAGTTTTCCCTAATTAAGCCAAAATCAGAGAAATATTTATTTATTTTAAACAAATTGCAAAATTTGAGTTCTTGTCAAACCTAAAAACTTGAAAGGAAAATAAATATTTCTATCCCACTCTTGACAAGCCCAGATTCGTATATAGCCCTCAAATTGATGAATAATCTTTTTTAAAATGCCAAAAACAAAAAAATCATAAGCTTAAATGAAGGAATTTTGTCAAATTCACCATAATCACGCCTAAGGGGTTTGTATTGATTGTTGTCATCTCGGA
>JAULJZ010105084.1:0-11755 GCA_032270985.1 Heliamphora pulchella | reverse complement strand
ATTTTAAGGAGAACACCAAATGAGTGCCTTTCGTTTGCGTATTAGTATTGATTTTATGGTCTTGTTTGGGCTTTTTTTGTAATTTTTATTTATTTTAGTCTTTTTGAATTTTTTTATCTTTTAATTAAATTTTTTTTTGCTTTTTCAAATCATGTCAATGAGATGAACCAAAAAATTAATAATTTTGTTCAAAACAAAAGAAAGGTCTATTAAAAACGAAAATAAATAACATAAATTTTGACTTATTTGCTTATATTTGCTTATTTTTATTTTTTATAAATTCTTTTTATATTTTGATAAAAAAAATCATCTTTTTGGCTTGCCACTGTGAGACACGATTTCGTTTTAATTTCATAATGTTTTTCGACGTGTTGTTTATTATTTTTACAATAGTATATTTTTCTATGTTTTATGTATGTTCAGGCTTAAAAATGTATGTTGAGTTGGATCTCGGGACCGTTGGGTGTTGTGGTGAAAAAAATAAAAAATAAAAAATAAATTCGATGGGCCCTATAAATATCAGCCATTGGCTAGATATTTATAGATATTTCTTCTTTCACAAACAAAAGCTCCACCTTATCTCTAGTTTTCTTGTGGGCCCAGGCTTGATTTTTGGCGATCGGATAGCAGATTCTTGTTATTCGTACTGGGGTTTTTGCATTCATTCGGACGGAATCTCATCTCGACAAAGTTCATTTTTCTTCGGAGTTTGAGGTGTCGAGTTTTTAACTCAACGAGGTAGGATTCTAAACTCTCATATCTCAAAGGGGTGTTACGTGAAATTGTATGTGTTTTTACCGTTTAAAAATACATGACAAGTTGATTTATGTTCTTAAAAGTTGGTTTTTTGTTCTTAAAACGGGTTTGGTTGGACAAAAGGTTGTTAAGGTGTTTTTATGGTTTGTTTCGAAGTTGGTGGACGCGTGGGGTCCATAGTTTTCAAAAAATAGGTAAATTTGTTGGGTTCGGTTGGGTTTGTTTTAGACCTGGACGAGGAGCTGTGATCTTTTTCCGTCGGCGCTAGGGTTTTTCTCGACATTCAGTCGACTGAAGTGGGTAATTCAGTCGACTGAATGGACAGTGTGTGGGTACAGTCGACTAAAGTGGGTGACTCAATCGATTGACCTGGGGCTTTGGAGATTTCTTGATTCTTGTAGCCTTTTTCAGTTGACTGAATGGTGGTTTTCAGTTGACTGAACTCCTATTAGGGGTGTTTCTCTTTCCTTTTTTTGGCAGGTCGTGTTGTGGCCTTGGAGGTTTTTTTTGTTGTCGTTCTTCGGGGATGACATGGTTTTGTAAGACGTGGTGTTTATACATGGTTTTTTGCATTAAAACTCTAATTTTAAAGATTCATAATGAGGAGTTGTGGTCCTGCGGTGAAAATCCATGAAGATTCATGTATTAGTTGGGGTGGATATTGGTCTCTCGGTAAAAGCTCGTAAAGATGCATAATGAGGGGTGGATATTGGTCCTCCGGTGAAAGCCCGTGAAGATGCATGTATTGCGTGTGAATCATCGTGGGTTGTGTAGAACCGTGAATGTTGGCGGGTTGTTTATGTTTTTTTAATTGTTTAGTGTCATGAAATATTTGTGAAAACTTGTGATGTGAAAAGTAAAACTGGTTTCGAGGCTAGTGTGAGTCAAAATTTTCATATCCTTTCGCATCTCTTTTTGATCATGAAAGAAAATATTTTTGAGGCTCGGGAGAGTCGTAACATTCATATTATTCTATCAGCATGTTTAGCTTTTATATCTTGTGAGTCTGTTTCCTTATGGGCTTTGACTCACCGTGTTGGATTTGAAAGTCTTTTTTAGGTATTTTTGATTAGCAGGTCGATCTGGAAAAGCCGGATGGGGCGGAAGATCCTTTAGTCTTCTTCTTTTTTTTTTTTAAATCATGTAATGTTTTGCATATTTATGGTGTTGGAACTATGTGTAATAAGCCTGGTGGCAATTATACTTAATGCATGTATGTCTTTTATCTTAAGAGTGAGACCTCGGGTTTGGGTTGCTACAGCCTCGATAAGAGCAGTCAAAAAATATAATAGTTTGGCTAAACTATAAAAAAAAGTAAAGACAAAAATTAGGCAAATAAAATAAGAAAATAAGCAATTATCACAAATGGAACCTATATTTTATTTAATAATATTATATTTCAGCACCACATGAGATGCCATATTATTTGTGGTGTTTAAAAATAAATAAAATAAATTAAATTTATAAAATAATATAAAGCACCACATATGAGATGCGTGGTACTAAAATGTAATCTCTAAATATGCTCACCATATTGTTATTCAAAAATACTAACCACGATTTAGTGCATGGTGGATACGATAATATTAGGTACACTTTATATTACATTTCGTATTTTATTTCACAAATACGTAAATAGGAGTAATGTTAGGTATATTTTATATTACACTTTATATTTTGTTTCATAGATACAAATTGTCACGCTCCAAACTTTGGATCACGTGAAACACCCACAAACAATCAAACATAATACCCAACCCGAGAATATACTCTCAAAATAAAACATACATGCGTTGTATATAACTATCAAATGGCTTACATTACACGGTTCTAACACCGAAAAAATATGTTACAACATACATGTAATAAAAGAACAAAAAGGAAGACTACAGCTCTTCCACCTCTCCAGCAACCCCGGATCAACCTACGTGACCGGCACCTGAAAAGAAAATCAATTCTCGCACCGTAAGCCAAAGCTCAGCAGAAACTAAACAGCACATGCAATATAAGCTAAACATGCTAGGAAAAAAGTGGTGTAATTTTAGACTCTCTTTCAAGTCTTTAAAATAATTTTCACATGCAAACGGGAAAGCGAGAATACAAACCATCTTTTGACTCACTCATAGGTGTCTTGAAAACAGTTTGAAAACGATTTTTAGATCGCGATTCACACGAGTCTTAAAAACAATTTGAAATTGGTTCTATCCGTCCCACAATGCAGTTCATGCAATCCATGCAACACCTGTATCCTCAGGATCACATTTTCATCCTTCAGATTCACACCACGTCTTTAGGATCACATTTCCATCCTTCAAACGCTCACACACACGTCTTTGAGATCACACACACGTCCTTGGGATCACATTACCATCCTTCAGACACTCACACACACGTCCTTAGGATCACATTTCCATCATTCAGACTCAATGCACAACTAAACCAGGGTTTTAATGCATAACTCCACATACTATCACTACATGTCAGAAACCACGTCACATGCTACACACACGACTCACACAACACTTACAACCCATGCAATATGCACCACATGCATCCACTCTTTAGAGCCCACACACATGCCTATAAAACTCTGCGTTCTAATGCATAAATAACTTCACAATTCGTACATAAATAAATTAAAGTTATAAATGCACAAAACCAGTTATAAACGCACATAGCCATATAATTTCACATCATAACGCCACCCGTCAATCCACCCGACATCCACTCACATGAACAACCAACAACCCACAAATCAAGCCTAACCCGAAGGTCAACGCTAAACCCCTCAAAACATGACGTTACAAACCACCACTTTTCCTCCAAAGGCACCATGAGCCCAAACACGCTCCATACCCAACCACGACGCACTCAACCGTGCCCTAACAACCCACATCTAGCCATGCACGTCACCGCCAAGAACGGCACCTAAACAAACACCCGAAATCATGACACGACTCCCGAAGCCACCACACGACCAACCAAACCCCAAAAAGAATCTAACAGTATTTTAGTCGACTAATCCCATAATCAATCAACTGAATACCATTGGAAACCAATTGGAAACCAAGGACCCAACCACTAAACAACACAACAAACTCCCAAGGAACAAGAAATTTGATAAAAAGTTCCCCCAAGGGTGAAAAATAGGCTTTTCCAAATATTCAGCCAAAAACAGGTAAAAAACGATTAAGAAATGCTGACATACTCTCACTATTTTGATCATAACTTTTTCTACAAAATAATTTTAAAGTGAGAGAGGTGTAATTGGAAGAAGGCTTTCGGGGCTTCAATTTGAACACAAAAATGACCCAATTCCGAGTCCGGATGAGGGAGATACATCGATTTTAAAAATAAATTTTTAACCAGTGAAAAACAGACCGCGGGCTAGACCGCTCGAGCGGTTTGTCCAGCGGTCAACAACTCGAGAGAAACCTAAGACCGCCCTTTAGACCGCTTGAGCGGTCCCTCAAGCGGTCCAACGCCAGAACCTGACCTATTTGGCAAATTTTGAGCCTCCAACCATCCCATAACCATCCAACAACCATCCAAACTCAAAATCGAAGCAACAGAACTTTCTTTCAACCTCCTCGGACATACACAAGCCCAAGACTACCACCAAAACCTCGAAAAAAACCCTTAAACCCTAATTCCATCCAACCAAAACCAATTTTAAAACCTAAAACCCGATTTATTCGAAATATAAACCACTTTTTCATACACATTTAACCGGTAAAAACTCACACGATTACACGTAACACCCTTATAAGACATGAGAGTCTAGGATCCTACCTCGGTGAGTTCAAAACTCGACGTCTTAAACCACATGCAAAATCGAGCCTCGCCGGAGTGGAATTTCGTCTTGATGAACGCGTAGCCCACCGTGCCAATAGCAACTGGTCGTTGGAGTAAAAAATTAACCGTTGGATTCAATTTTCGGATCGCGACGGGTGGCATCTATTGGGCGGCCTAACCGCCAGATCGGACTAGATTCGTGCATGTTCAACCAGTTTCAATAGCCACCTTCCAAACCTATTTAAAGGATGTTTTTCTGCCCATATTAAGAACTGAATTCTGAAATCCCTTCCCTCCTTCCGTGCTTCTATTTAATGTATTAAATCTTCATTTCTGTCATTCAAAAGAGAGACCTTCAAACACTATTTCGGTTCGCCGAAGAATCCGATTGTTATGCTGTTTTTGATTCTTGTCAATTGTTGTATCTTAGGAGGCGTTTGCTGTTAACTCGAAACACCGTTGCGAGGGCAATTTTGTCTTAAGAAAATCGTGTCAAACTTGAGTCTCGATTAATCGTGTACTATATCAGGTTCTTTATTTTTGGTATTTGCAAGTTCTATTTTTAGTTTCTGTTCACACATTATTCTTCAATGTTCATATTCTGTCACTATTTTATTTTTCAGTTTCTGTCACTGTCATATTTTCTAATTTCTGCTTAATCCACAAATTGTTTTATTAAAGCAGATTGCCATCTATTATTATTTTCAAAACATCTATATATTATTTATCTACCGAAAAGTCCAAATACATTTTATATTATACATTGTTTCATTTTATAAATATAAATCTTGTAGGCCTCATACCAAATATTAGTATAAGTAACAAAATATGTGTGAGATCCTGACCCGTTTTCTTTTTCGGCATTTTTCGACGTGCGTTTTGTATTTATGTGATAGCATGTTTTAATGTTTTTTGATGCATGATTGGTGTTAGATATGCATGCGGGGTTGGTTCCCGGGGCAGTTGGGCATTTCGGTGCGAATTTTAAAAATTCAAAAAAAAAATATTTTGGAGGATTATAAATATCTGGAATTAGATATTTTCAAAAGATATTTTTAAAACTTCTCAGCTAAGTTTCCTCCTTTTTTCTCTGCCTTCTCTCTAACTTCTCGGGGGCCCGGGGCTCGATTTTCAACGATCCAACAGCAGATCAGAAACGAAAACTATAACTTTAATTATGAAATAATTTAAATAATTAAATTATTCAAAATTCTAAATTCTAAATAAATAAATTTTTTACAAAAAGATAAGGGTTAATCCGACCCGACCCGCGACCCACAGACCTGAGCGCGGCCTGGCCGGCCAACGACGGTGGCAGCGCGGACGAGGTTTGGGTTGAATTCACCGTTGGGTATGTCATCTCCTATCCACAGAACTTGGTACCCCTAAGGAGCACACCACTTGAGCCACACTTAGCTTATATAAATCACTCAAGAACCCTTCTCCCAACCAATGTGGGATGGAGCATAAGTTATTCATTTTTATTAACTTCAACGATACACTTTTAGAGTCAATTTGTCACGCCCTAAACTCCGGGTCACGCAAAAAGCCACAACAACCACCAAAACCGCCTAAACACAAATGGATGGAAAACCCCAAAACCCAAACAAGGCTAAAACCTTTGAAAAAATGAACTACCGAGGGTTTAGTTAATTTAAAAGAGTAGCCAAAAGACTACAGTTCAGCCCACAAGCCAAGCCTTTTTAAAGAAACAAAATACAAGTTTTGAGATAAGAATATCTTTTTATTTTGAAGGAAGCTCAGGCCGTTCTAAAATCCTCCTCGAAGCACAAGAGTTTATATGAAGCAAAATCCATTTGAAAACTCCATTTGCAGAATGTTGAACCCAGCAACGAAAAACGTAGTAAGAAACTATGAAAAACAACAACCAACCCAAGGTTCTCTCGAAAGAATTAAAACATTTATACATCCATAATAATAGCATATATTTATAACATGTTATCTCTAAACATGAAACATATACAGAAAGGTATAAACTACCTAACAAAAACAAGACAACTGGGTCTTGTCATCAGCCTCCTCCGGGCACCATCGGGTCAACCTTCAGGACCACGCTTACCTGAAAAAGGTTTTATAGAAAAATCCCACACCGTGAGCCGAAGCCCAATAGAAATAGACTATAAAGCTGTAAAGAAGGTTATGCAATCATAAGCATACGGCCTCAACCACAGGAGCCAAAGAGGTTTTCCAAACCCAAAATCACAAGTTTTTCCATCAGGTTAACACGAGTCTCAAAACGATTTTACTTTATAAAACCCCACATTTTTCATCCTTAAAACCATGTACATCATATAGTGGGAGCTAACTCAACCACAAAGCCAAAAGGTTTTATGTTATAAAACCCCAAGTTTCCCACAAACCTCCAAAACAATTTTTCCTTCACCACCAAGCATTTATACAATGCAAAACAACGTTTAACAGTTGAAGGAAAACAATAACCAAAACGTCATTTTTCCACTCGGATCACACATCGAGGAAAGATAAAATATATTTTCCACCCAGAACACACACAGCCTAGGAAAATAATACAGAATGCTCCACTCGGGTCACACAGCCGAGAAGAATAATAAAATATAATCCACTTGAAACACGCAACCGAGGATAAAGAAAATGAATCATATGTACCGACTCCATCACAAGGGGACAGAGGTAGCAATTATAGATTTATGCTCCATTACCCAATCCCTACACATCGTAGGACCGGTTAGGTAAATGCAAGTTCTATACGAAACACCATAACGTACAAGCTGACTTTACGGACTGAAACCGAAGGACAAAAGCACCTACCACCTTCTTTATGGGAACTATCCCGAATGACAAAGGTATCTACACTGCGCACGTGCTCGGACTTCCACCGAGGGCAACTCGTGCCAAATACCCGCTATCCCGGTACTTTTAGAGAATCATTTCACAAAAATTATACCGTAGCTCAACTACGACAATATTTTCATAAAATACATTATACATGAATTTAGATCCATCCATCAACACGGAGATCAAATAAAAACATTTCAAAATATTTTTTTTTCGTTTTTAACAAAACGTTTCTAAAATGAGACTCAACCCCAAGAGTTAACTCCAAACCTCTAAAATACCAAGTGTTAAGATTTTTATCAAAAACTACCATTTTTCACAAAACCACCGTTTTGAAAACCACATTTTGAAAACCATACATCCACATGTCATGTACGGTAATAAACCAAGAAAAGCGAAAAACATACTTTTTACCCGTAAAACAAGGTTGAAACACAAATATGACATTTCATGCATTTTCTTCCCGATGAAAATACATATAATTACATAAAACACCCTTATACAGCAGTAGGAACTAGAATCCTACCTTGAAGGGTCGAAGCTCAAAGTCTTGAAAATTGAATCTCGTCGAAACGAGAATCTGTCCGGATATATACGAAACCCCCAGCACCAACATCGAGGATCCGTAGTCAGTTTACTGAAAATCGAGCCCCGGGCCCTCAGAAATCTAGAGAAAAGACCGAGAAAATCAAAACTTAGCTTAGAAGAAAGCTCCATTAAAATATCTCAGCCCCTGATATATATATAGAAAAACGCCAAAATTCTCAGTTCAGTCGACTGGACCCCCAATCCAGTCGATCCAGTCGACTGAACAGCTAACTGGAATCATCAAAAACGCCCACCGCCATGGTCTAGTCGACTGAACACCCTAGTTCGGTCGACCGAACTAGAAAATTTTGGTCCAGTCGACTAGGCCAACCCCTCCAGTCAACCAAACTACTGGGCAGCGTGTTTTTCTGCGTAAAACTGGTTTTTCAACCCAAACGCTAGCCAAACAAGCCTTAACGGAACCCGAACACGCGCCAAGGGTGTACTTAAAACATTCTGGAGGTTCCGAGATAACTCGAACACTTAATCATTCCAAAATGAATCGGGTCGGGGTCTCACAACTCTCCCCTTCTTAAAGAAATTTTGTTTCCAAAATTCAACACTAAAACTCAAACCAAACACCAGCCCAGTAACCATCAACAATCTCTGATGCAAACCAGCAACACTATACAACAACAGAAATTCCCATGCAACTGAAATCTTAAACCTGTCATCACACATGACAAGAAAAAGCAACACCCACACAAACTGCGCGCGGGGGCAAGTCCTACTGACATCACTGTCATCCAGGAAACATCCCTGAAACACCAGATCAAGATCCAACTCATACCAGCAAACATCGAACCATAACTCTCACCGAACACAACTACTCCAGCGACAAACGCAAAGCAAGAGACCAATTCACCAAGGTACTTGATCTCAAACATACTCTATGCTCGAACACAGAGACTATCACCTCATTCGTTCTTACTGCCACGAACTGGCTCAATCACACTGCACAATACCCACCAAGGACTATCTCCACAAGTCCAAACACACGATGTCGAACTCCGACATCGATCATGCGAAGTCACACGTTCCACACAAAAACTTTGCCCACATTCTGACAATCACCGACTTTGATACCACATCATCACCCTACCGATGTCAACATCACCATCACTGAAACTATCATGACACCGATCTACGAACAACAACATAACACCCACTTTAGGGAAAAGCTCACTTACTCACATGGAATACCAAAAAATAGATCTCATCAAACCTTCAAACCTTTGCCTTCTATCCGATCTTCCATCACGAACTATTGTTTTCACTCAAGAGAAACACTAGGTGGTTCACCATTGTCCCAGACGAGGTTCCACATAACTGAAAACTAATTCAATTTTACAGCCACAAGGTCACCTCAAATCGAACAAGGTCACCGTCATCCGACAACACAAACCCAACGTAGAACACATACAGCAATCCCCTAAGTCCATAATAGTAGATAATCAAACCCAAGATTTGTCCGTTAAGTAACCAACCCATACTAGCATCTTACACTTAACACTTTCCTCACACCAGAATTTATCACAGCCCTTCCGTTCCCAACCAAACAATCGCATCGGTTCGAACAGGCCACGCCAACCAAGGCTTCCAAAATATTAAATCCTTCTTGACTCATACTATTCTTTACTCTCGGAATCATTATCCTAACAAATGCTTATGCCAAAACACACACTTACTTCAGCCAATGATCACTCCTCGACTCCATGATCTCTGAACAGTTCAAAATCCCAAGTCACACACACCGACAGTCGGATGTAGAGCATCTCGCACCTCGCGTCGAAACCACAAAAGATCAAACCCACATTCACTCGATTACGGTGGTACAAGTCCCTGAGTCACAACTCCAAGGGTCACACACAGATGTAGATCTACTGAGATTCCACAATCTCAGAACACAACCAAAACCTGAACCTATCAAGAACCTGACATCTCTGTCCACCCGAGATGAAAACAACTCGCACTAGACAATCATCTACAAGAAAACTCTCTCTCTCCTTCCATCCAAAGCAAAGAAAAAGGATAACAAGAAACTATGACCCAACCTCAGTGTACTAGGAGTACTCCTCAACACTAGCCTCTAAGAACTCTGTAAGTCCTACCTCGAGGCCACATCGGCTATAGTTACACAGCTGCTGTCAACTCCGATCACACAACTCAGATCATCCGCTACACCAAGCTCTCTCTGACCTCATTCACATTCGTGGACACCATCAATCCGCGTACCTAGTACAACACATCCCATTATGCCCAAAATCTTACTTCACAAGGTTGCGCTACACAACCTAACTCTTGCTAGGCAAACCACAATCACATCACCGCCTTGAGCCCACTGCCCATGGCGCAGCATCACACAAAGGAAACCCAATCATGGGACCTTTCATTCAGGGTTACTAATAACCCCGACAACCATGCAGATACCTTCCGCACTTTTGCTCTCAAGACACACACGATCACAAGCATCGTATCCTACGATTTCTCAGCTATCACCCCAGGCCAGCCAAACCACGTACACCCAAAAATCCGAAAGGGCTGGTCACTATCAACAATCTAATCATAACAACTAATATCTAGGGTTTCTAACACCCCATCGCCCCTACTCACAAGGCTATCTATAACACATCTACAACTTTCGGTAGTTTACTCTCATGAGAAGCCAACTACCCAAGTCAAGCCATCAACCATACTTCGACTATACCTGAACAAAACTCTGCTCAAATATTCAACAATTTGCCAACTAAGACCAACCTCACATGGATGAACCCAACTCGCCGATGAGTTCCACAACATACCCAGCGATCGACGCTCAACCCATAACCCTGTCTCTGCAACAATCACTGCAACCATTGCAACCGAGTCGCACATCCAAGACCCAAACCACAGTCTCATAGTCTCTAAGGGTGCACAGGTCATATATGAAGAAAGCATGAAACACGACAACCTAAGATCAATCTATCATGTTACTTCTACCACATAGTCATACTAACACATAGTCACGACGATCATGCAGACACAACATCGATACCGAGGAGAACTGACAAGAATGATGCATCATTTTGGATAACCTACTTAGACTCTCTGTTAGAAATCACCTCCATAAAACGCGTTTCTAACTTGCCTCCCAAGTTTATTAATCCAAAAGCCTGAAGGCATGACTAATCAATCCTAAGGTCCAACCACCATGCTCATGTATACACGACATTAACATGCTCATGTTCCAAACACAGGCAACCAAGCACACATACATCCTCACAAGGTGATGCACCCTCCTCCCACAGCTCTTAGGTATTCGAACCCAAAGCTCTAATACCATGTTGTTACGCCCCAAACTCCAGGTCACGCGAAAAATCTCAACAACCACCAAAACTGCCCAAACACAAACGGATAGAAAATCCCAAAACCCAAACAAGGCTAAAACCTTTGTAAAAATGCACTACTGATGGTTTAGTTGATTTAAAAGAGTAGTCAAAAGACTACAGTTACAGCCCACAAGCCAAGCCTTTTTAAAGAAACAAAATACGAGTTTTGAGATAAGAACATCTTTTTATTTTAAATGAAGCTCAGGTCGTTCCAAAATTCTCCTCGAAACACAAGAGTTTATATGAAGTAAAAACTATTTAAAAACTCCGTTTGCAAAACATTGAACCGAGCAACGAAAAATATAGTAAGAAACTACGAAAAATAACAACCAACCTAAGGTTCTCTCGAAAGCATTAAAACATGCATACATCCATAATAATAGCATATGTTTACAACATGTTATCTCTAAACA
>JAULJZ010105083.1:0-33155 GCA_032270985.1 Heliamphora pulchella | reverse complement strand
AGAGAGGGAGAGAGAGAGAGAGACTATATATATATATATATAGAGAGAGAGAGAGAGAGAGAGAGTGTGTGTATATATATATATATTATGTGTTTCTGATTACTTTGTATATTTCACATTTCCTGTATTTAATAGTTAATTTTCTCCTAAAAGAACCTTATAATTTAAAGTCATGTTTTTTTTTTTGAAAGTCACTTTAAGTTAAATAAGCAAAATATTCGTTTGGTAAACCGTATCCGTATTAGTGATTTTAAGCCAAAAGGCGATAAACCAAAGCTTGGTTTAAAGTAGTTTTAAACTAAAATGCAAAAAACTTGTAACGCCCCAATGTATAAATAATAAAACCCGAGTAAAATTTTGAAAATTTCTCCAATAAAGATGACCGTTTTCTTTTGAACACAACCCCTGAAAATAGTCAATTCATAACCCAAAAGGTAATTTAAATATATTTAAGAAAAACCCCATTCTAAAATAGTTTTTCAATAAAAAGCCACCCAACGGAGTCCGCTTGAGCAAACTTCTCACCGCTCGAGCTGTAGGGCACCCGAGAGTCACTGCTCAAAAATTTTGAGATTTGCAAGCTTTGGAAAAATAACCACTTTTTCTCCTCCTTTAAACATGATTTTAAATAGGCAAATTCGAGATGTAAACTATGTATTTGAGAGTAAAATAACCATCTTTCAATTATGAACCCGAAATTAAACTTCAATATCCAAATATATTATTAAAAAGGTTAAAACCTTTAACCCAACAAATAGGCGAATGTCCTCACATGCATACATAACATGAACATATGGCCTTCAGGCCTTACAATCTGGGTGTTCTAACCCCAAGTTACAATAATCTAAATATCCCAAAAGAAGACGAGAATTACATCTTTACAATTTTATTTCCCGAAAAAATACCATCCAAGAATATGTAATCCTATCAGTTACTCAAAAGGGGATCAGCAACCGTCATCTTAGTCCAGAACTTTCTTTTCGCTATCACCTGAAATGTTGTTAAATAACATGAGCTAATACTCATAGAAAAAAGACTAACAATGAACACATGCATGACATATGAAGATGGTTATGCGGGATGTACACATAAGTTTAATAAAAAGAAAAAATACATCATTTGTCGCAAGTCAGATTCCCAAGACATAACCAAGTTTTTTATAAAAGAATTATTGTTCAATAATCCATAGTTTCGGTGAAATTAATCATTTTACCCAATCATCTTATTATTCTCAATCAACTCAACACATCTTCACATCCCATCATTTTATCCATTCGTCCAATTAAGGTTTTACCAACCCAATTAATTCATCAATTCATTCAAGTACCAAAGTCGGACGGCGCCTATAGGCTCATGCATATTTATCGCTATCGGTCCACGCGAGGTCCAAAGGATAAATACCCATTCTATGGCCCAACACAGAGAGCACACATTTTTGATTTCTCATGAAAACATCGATGGGTGGACTGCCCAAGAGCACGCTTTTATGGGGATTAACCCGAAGGAAGGGCCTAGGCCTTACAATGCGTTAGTTTTTGGCCTTTCACCGAGGAGCAACTCCTGCCCAAATTTAATCATTCAATTTCATCACACGGTACTATAATTATTCAATTGTTTCATTTCGTTAACCACCAAAACGAGTCCAACCGTCAACCCAGTTCCTCTCACCCAACCCATATCACTACATGCATTTTTCGATTTTTCATCAAAAACCTCAAATTTTCATATCCAACACTAGCATGTGCCACACAACTCGTGAGAAATAAATACAATAGGTTACCACAATCCTTAATTTAACCAATAATCACATTAATTTTAACAAATGGGCCCCTTAACCCCAAAACCACCAATTTTCATGGTTTAAACTCAATTTCAAACCCTAGTTCATCATTTCTCAATCCAACCGTGTTTAACAATAACATAAAGGTAGAATCATGTTAAATCCTCCATAGATCTAAGATTTAACCTTCATTAACATCAAGCCCAAACCTAGCTTCAAAAATACCATTTTCATACTTTTATGTTTATAAATTCAAAGATACAACACATATCATATAAATATTTAAAAACAGTCATAGATCCTACCTTTGATATGGTAGATCCACAAGAAAAAGGCCCAAACAAGCTCTAACCATGAGAGTCTCCAACCAAAAGGTGAGAAATGAAGCCTCCAACATCTAACTCGAACCTCTAACGGGCAAATAACCAAGGTGGACCCAAGAGATCTTCTGAAGGAAAACCCAGAAAGCTCCAACAACTCTCCAAGCACAAACCCTAACTCTCACTTCTATTTTAGAGAGGGAGAGAAATGAAAAGAATGGGAAGAAAGAGTCAAAACGTGATTTTTAAAGTCTGCTCGTCGACAGTCCGCTCGAGCGGACCTTCCACCGCTCGAGCTGCCCTCATGTCTAGAATCTCTCGGCCACCACCCGACCAAAAGCTAAAACCGAATCAAACATAAGTCAAACACCTCACAACGACGTTCTCATGCGTTGCTCCACACTTAACTATTGTTGGCAAATATATGCAGACTCAAGTTTTAATTCTTATGTAAGATCTACACATCTAACCATTTCCACAGAACCTAACATACTCGATTTCATTAATATAAGAAAATAACAAGGGGCCGGGTCCCTACAAATCTTATCTTTAAATTGTTATAATTTTTAAAATATTATTTTTAGATAATTTTATGTATTCATATGGATCTTGTTTGATAGATTCTGACGAGTAAATTTTAAAAATATATTTTTTATAAGAAACAAATGTGTATAATAAAAGTTATGAATGTTTTCAAAAATATTTCATATATATATAGGCAAAAAGGCTAAAAACCTTTGGGTTGTCAAATAAGGCTTTTTAACTTTTTGAGTTTTAAGTAAAAAAATTTTAAAAAAAAGCTAACTTAAAGCCGATTGCCAAACAAGAACTTAATATAAATTAGCTGGTGGATTATGATTTGTCAGGTGGAGAACAACGCGTGCAGAACGTGTCCCACTTCGCGCAAATTATTAGAAACTATAAGACCTTGTTTGATTGATCAAATTAATAATGAAAGAATATATAATTTCACTTGATAAATAATTCTATGGGAGTAGTAATGAATAGATTATTAATACCGCATTCTCTTAAGTATTGTATATCCCATATTTTGTGAGATTAGTGATCCAATACATGCATAACCTTCTACCAATTGTTGAATTCAAATAAGAAAAATATAATCCTATAAAATATATAATCTACTCTTATGTCTAATCCGCTTAATCAAATATCTTTTACAAGTACAATGGCGATGGCATGCAAAACACTTAACAAATAAATAATTGTAAGTCACGCTATGTAAATCACTTTTTTATATATATCTAACAAAAATGAGTCATTATAATATTTGGTGAAAGTTTTATGGAAAATTGTCATATGTTATTGTGGGAGTAATGGTGGAGCTATATTGGGACCTAAGGAGTCATGACACACTGATTATATTAGAAATATTAATTATTGTATATCATTCAACCAATAAGTTATATATCAATAGAAGAGTGACCTAAGGAGTCATGGCACACTGATTAATAAAAAGTTTTTAAGAATTCTATTATTGATGACTTTCATGATAAATAAAAAAAACTTCAAACACCTTTCTCATAGATAATTAATAGGGTAGTTATTATATTAGAAAAATTATCTTTTTATACGTACTTTTTTTGTGATATATTTAGAATAAACTTTTATTTTATCTCATTAGCATTAAAATAGAGTATAAACTCTTTTTTGATATATTACCTCTATCGACATAAATATGTATTGAATTTATTTATAATTATTAAATATAATTATTACAATTGATGATACCTCGATAGTAGAAGCAGGGGGTGCCAGACTTTGGCTAACTATCGTGTGCTCTTCCGCCTCCCTGAAATGACAAAGTCAGGACTAGTACCGATGGGGTACTGGCCGGGTTCCCTCCGATACTTAAGTTAGTTCCTTGTTTTTCTTAGGGTGCTAATCCAAAAGTAGGTATTCATAGAAAAAATGACATACCTTAGTAGGGAGGGAGCTAGGGTTAATATATAGAAGATAATTATGAGACCCGGAGCCTTGTAATTTTGAGATGTTTATACATGTGACGTTTTTATTACAGTATATGATAGCATCGATGCATGGTTTATGCCTTAAAGTTGTAGAACAGCATGTTTAGATGTGTTTTACGCTTTCCAGGGGTCCGTTAGAGGCTCGTTTGGCTTGTGTTTGGACCAAAAACCTTGTTGGGATGGTTTTTGGCTTGAAAACCACGAAGCAAATTCCAGTACGCCTCTGTGGAGCAGTTCGGTCAACTGGGGGGTCCAATTCGGTCGACCGAACTGGTTTTTCTGGGTTCGATCGACTGAACCCTATGGTTCGGTCGACTGAACTGTGTAATTTTTGGTTTTCTATAAAAGCGGTAGTGGCGTGATTTTTGATTAAAAAAAAAAACATTTCTTCAGCCCTAATAAACCCTTTTCTCCTCCTTCTCTCTAGATTTATGGACCTGGGGTTTGGTTTCTTGTTGATTCCTTTGTGGATCCTTGCTATTGGGGCTGAGGGCTTCGTATATATCCGATCGCATTCTCGTTCTGACGCCGTTCAGTTTTGAGACGTCGAGTTCTTGACTCTCCGAGATAAAATTCTAGACCCTACTACTGTATTAGGGTGATATATGTAATTGTGTATGCTTTCACCGGGTAGAAATGCATAAAACGTGATTTTCATGTGTAAACCTTGATTTTTGGATAAAAGTGGATTTTTACGCGTTTTCTCTGTTTTTATACATGATCCGGGTATGTTGACATTCATGATTTTCAAAAGTAGGATTGAAAACGATGATTTGTGAAATCGGGAGAAAAACGTGATTTTGGAGGTTTGGAGCTAATCCGCGGGGTTGAACCAATCCTATTAAAAATGTTTTTTTTGGGAAATAGTTTTAGATCTCCATATTGATGGATGGGATTTCTTATACATGCGTGTTTAAGCTATTTTACTGGTTTCTGTAGTTGAACTACGGTGAATTTTTAAATATTGTCCATAGATGTACCGTGACAGTGGGTTTGGTTGAGTTGGGCTTCCATTGCTCCTCGGTGTAAGTCCAAAAACGTGCGCAGCGTAGGTGCTCTGTACCTTCGGGCTAGTCCCCGTAAATTGAGTGTATTGGGTGCTCTGTACCCTCGGGCTTAGGTCCCGTAAATTGAGTGGTTGGGTGCTCTGTACCCTCGGGCTGTGGTCCCGTAAATTGAGTACGTTGTTGTGACTCCGTATAGAGTTTATCATTACCAAGCCTATGGGTTCAGGGTAATGGATGAGAGTTTATAGTTGTTACCTTTGTCTGTAGGGCAGAGTCGGTACATAGGTTCTCATTTACATTTTGTCTCCTTGGCTGTGTGACCCGAGTGGAGAATACTGTTTATTTACAGCTTTCCCTTTACTGTGGCACGATATCTGTTAGGATGATATGCATAGTTTGAAGGATGAAAATGATGATTTTCAGATGGAAAACCGAGGGTTTTTGTGAGAAAACTGTTTTGGCTTTTGTGGTCGAGCTAGCTCCCACCATATGAATGCATATCCTACTTTACAGTTTTACTGTCTAAGTTCTATTGGGCTTCGCTCACGGTGTGAGATTTTGTTGTAAAACCTTTTCAGATGAGCATGATGAGATGACCTAGTTGCAGAGGTGATGAAAGACTTGTTGTAATTTTTTCTATTTTTGTACTTGTACTTTTACATGTAATGCCTGTGATGGCTGATTTTGAACGGCTTGAGGCGATACTGTTATTCATGTATGAGATTGCATGGTTTACAGTTTTATGAGAGTTGAACTGTGAGAATTTTATCCAAATGTTATACATTTTGATTATCAACTGTAAAAACCTACTTTCTTAAATGGGTGTTTGGTGGGGCTTTCGCGTGACCTGGATGTCGGCGCGTGACAACTTGGTATCAGAGCTCTGAATTCGAATACCTATGAGCCATGGGAAAGAGGGTGCATCACCTTGTGAGGATGTATGTATGCGTGATTGCATGTGTTCAAGAGTTTTTTTACATAAGCATGATAGCCTGTTCAGCATGATGATTGTGTATACTTGGGTATGGAGGTTGGACCTTAGGATTGATTAGTCTTGCCTTCGGGCGTTTGGATTAACATACTTGGGAGCCATGTTAGAGACGCATTTCGCGGACGTGATTTCTAGCAAGGAATCTAAGTAGGTGATCCAGATGGACGAGTCCTTCTTGTTAGTTCTCCTCGGTACGTGAGATATGTGATGGCATGATCTATGTGGCTATGTGTTACCATGCCTATGTGATATGTCTTGTACGTTAGCAAAAACATGGTGTTTGGATTCTTATCCTATTGTGTTGCTTTCGTATAGAATTATGTCCACGCGGGGAGGACGAGACGGAGGTCGTGGCCGTGGCCGTGGCTGTGGTTCTGGCCGAAGGGACATTCCAGTCCCAGATATTGGGGATGCTAATGCACCCCAAGGACCTGTTGCTGAGGGAGATCTGTTGCGTGAGATGGTTGGCTCCATTCGGCAACTGGCTGAGGCCACTAGGGGCAGGGAGACCATACCTGAGCCGAGGGCGATGGTTGCGATGCGTGAGTTTCGCCGTCTAGACCTTCCTACCTTTTCTAGGGATCCCAATCCCGCGGTTGCCACCGAGTGGCTGGAGCTGGTTACCAAGATCCTTGATTCACTTCAGATTGACGAAGATGATCTAAGGGTTATATGTGCCGCCTTCCAGCTGAGAGGGAGTGGTCACGTGTGGTGGAAGTTCGCTATGACCACAGTGGCAGGCACCTGGGATGCATTCACGAAAGTATTTCTAGAGAATTACTTTCCAGCGACTCTGAGGGATCGCTACAGAGAGGACTTCCTATTTTTGACACAGGGGACGATGACAGTGCTTGAGTACGAGGCTGAGTTTACTAGCCTATCTAGATTTGCACAGGAGATTATACCTACTGATGCGTTCCGTGCGAAACGGTTCGAGAGGGGTTTGAGGCTCGCTATCCGAGACAGTGTCCGCACTCAGATTGCAGGTTTTTACAGAGTTAGTGGAGACCGCCATGAAGGTGGAGGATACTCTGAATGAGATGCGCCGAGATAGAGATAGTCGGGGACAGCAAGGTGGGGGATGCTGACAGGATCAGGGGCGCAAAGAGAACAAGCGTCGGCAGACATCTGGTCCGAGTTCGCATCCAGTGGGGTCGTATCCGCCCTAGTCTTCTGCATCCACGCTTCCCGTAGTTTCAACGAGAAGGTCAAACCAGAGAGGGCCTCTTTGTCATAGATGCCAGCGGCCAGGGCATCGTGCAATGGAGTGCAGGAGTGCAGCGCCTGTTCAGGCCCAGTCACAATCGCAGGCATAGGGGAGTGGTCCAGTGATATGTTTCGAGTGCGACCAGTCTGGGCACATCAAGAGGGATTACCATAGAGGAGGGAGTATTCAGAGCACAGTAGGAGTACCAGCTATTCCTTCAGGCCAGGAGAGACAGATGTATTCACAGCTTAGAGCTCAGATGTCCTATTTTACAGAGGGAGGAGCTTCGGTACAGTCGGGCAGGCAGTCGGCAGTGCAGGGCCACAGTAGACCGGCCACAGCTTACGTTCTTGCAAAGCCCAGTTCTTCTAGAGCACCGATTGGTCCTGATGCTGCTGCTACCACCTCCGTGATCAGAGGTACTCTTCTAGTCTTCAGATCATGGGCCAGTGTTCTTATCGACACTAGAGCATCATGTTCGTTCATATCTGCTTCTTTTGTATCTGCTTTGGGGTTAGAAATGGACTGGTTGGGTAGTACCTTGTGTGTAGAGACCCCGATGAGTGGGAGTGTAAAGTTGAGCCTTGTCTGTAGATCCTGCATGTTGGAGGTCACCGGTCATTGCTTAGAGTTTGACCTTGTTATTCTAGACATGACTGCGTTCGACGTCATTCTAGGGATGGACTAGCTAACCACCTATCGTGCCTTCATCGATTGCGATCGACGGAGGGTAACAATTTGTACCCCAACGGGAGATTGCTTCAGTTTTGTGGGAGACTGGGATGAGGGTTTGAGGTCTTTGAGGTCTTTCCTGATGATTTGTATGAGTTGCCACCGAGCCGTGAGGTAGAATTCTCTATTGATCTAGTTCCCAGAGCTGCTCTCATATCTATACCATCCTATCATTTTGCACCTGCCGAGTTGCGTGAACTCAAGGTACAGTTGCAGGAGTTACTTGACAGGGGGTTTTTATGCCCGAGTACTTCACTGTGGGGAGCTCCTGCTCTTTTCGCGAAGAAGAAGGATGGATCGTTGCGTTTGTGTATCGACTACAGGAAGTTGAATCAGGTCACAGTGAAGAACAGGTATCCGACGCCGAGGATAGACGACCTGTTTGATTAGCTGAGAGGTTCGAGCTGCTTCTCGAAGATAGACTTCAGATCGGGATATCACCAGTTGAGGATTAGGGACGAAGACATAGCGAAGACTGCCTTCCGGACTCGCTATGGTCACTACGAGTTTTTGGTTATACCGTTCGGTCTAACGAACACGCCTGCTACGTTCATGAGTTTGATGAACCAAATTTTTCATCCTTACCTGGACAGCTTTGTGGTAGTGTTTGTGGATGATATTTTAATATATTCATCTACCAGGGATGCATACGAGGATCACCTGTGGATCATCTTACAGACATTGAGAGAGCATCGCTTGTACGCAAAGTTTGAGAAGTGCGAGTTCTGGATGATTGAGGTGAGATTTTTGGGACACGTAGTGTCGACAGATGGAGTAGCTGTGGATTTGTCAAAGACTAACGCTGTGATAGGTTGGGAGCGACCTAAGAATGTCTTTGAGATACGTAGTTTTCTAGGTCTAGCCGATTACTACCGACAGTTCGTGAAGGACTTCGCAAGACTTACTGAACCAATGACGCGTCTGACGCGGAAGGGAGTCATGTTTGGTTAGAGTGAGTCCTGTGAGTCAGCTTTTGAGGAGCTGAAGACGAGGTTGACTACTCCGCCAGTGGTGATCATTCCAGTGCGAGGCTTGGGTTATACTGTATACTGTGATGCTTCACATGACGGTTTTGGATGTGTTCTGATGCAGGGAGGTAAGGTTGTAGCTTATGGTTCCCAGCAGTTGAAGACGCACGAGCGGAACTATCCTACACACGATTTGGAGTTGGCAGCCGTGGTCTTCGCTTTGAAGACATGGCATCACTATCTGTATGGTGAGCATTTCGAGGTTTTCTCCGAACACAAGAGCTTAAAATACTTGTTTTCGCAGAAGGACCTGAACTTGCGCCAATGGCGGTCGATGGAGCTGTTAGAGAATTATGATTTTGATTTGCAGTATCATCCAGGGAAGGCTAATGTGGTGGTAGATGCGCTCAGAAGGAGATCTCACGGGTCGTTAGCCTCTGTGGCTATACATGAGTGGGACATGCTTGGAGATATTAGGGAGTTTGATCTGTGCCTCAGAGAGACCCCGACGGGTGCTACCTTATTTTCTGTAGTTACTCGACCAGCGTTGATAGCACGTGTACTAGAGGTCCAGCAGACGGATCAGGAGGCTCAGATGATACGAGATCGCGTTGCTAGTGACGAGGATATGGCAGGATGGATTGTGGGTTCTGATCAGAGTCTGAGGTTGACAGGAAGGTTGTTTGTGCCAGAGCCATGCCGAGCTGAGTTATTACATGAGTGTCCTCATTCTCGTCTTGCCGTGCATCCAGGAGGCACGAAGATGTACTATGACTTACGTCGTCAGTTCTTCTGGACAGGGATGAAGAGAGACGTGATCCAGTTTGTTTTCCGATGCCTCACTTGTCAGTAGGTAAAGGCGGAGCATCAGAGGCCGGCATGATTGCTACAGTCCTTGCCTATATCAGAGTGAAAGTGGGAGCATGTCACGATGGACTTTGTGTTAGGACTTCCTCGGTCACCTAGGGGACACGACGCCGTATGGGTTGTGGTTGATAGGTTGACAAAGTCTGCACACTTTCTCCCCATCCGAGTGAAGGATTCAGTAGAGAAACTGAGTCAGTTGTATGTCAGAGAGATAGTCAGGTTGCATGGAGTGTCGGTATCTATTGTTTCTGACAGAGACCCGCGTTTCACATCGCGCTTTTGGCAGAGTCTTCAGAAGGCCTTAGGGACGAACTTGATGTTTAGAACCGCTTTTCACCCCCAAACGGATGGCTAGTCCGAGAGGACTATACAGATTCTGGAGGATATGCTGAGATCTTGTGTCCTTGATTTCGGAGGTTCGTGGGAGGATCATCTGCCATTGGTAGAGTTTGCATACAACAATAGCTATCAGTACAGTATTAGGATGGCACCGTATGAGGCTCTGTATGGTAGACCATGCAGATCACCCGTATGTTGGACAGATGTGGGAGAGACCACAATCTTAGGGCCAGACATGGTACGGGAAACGACAGAGAGAGTTGATGTGATACGCCAGCGCTTATTGATAGCACAGAGCCGTCAGAAGAGTTATGCAGATCAGAGGAGACAACCTTTAGAGTTTGTAGTGGGAGATCATGTGTTTTTTAAGGTCTCACCTCGTAGAGGTTTGATGAGAGGTTTGGTCGTAGCGGGAAGCTATCACCGCGCTTCATTGGACCATTTGAGATCCTTGATAGGATTGGAGAGGTTGCTTATCGTTTGGCATTGCCACCTCAGTTAGCATATGTGCATAACGTGTTCCACATTTCTATACTACGGAGGTACGAGCCTGATCCTTCTCATGTGTTATATTGGGTTGAGCTACGGATTGATGAGGATGCCACCTATGAGGAGCGTCCAGTGAGGATTCTTAATACAAAAGAGTGGGTATTGTGGGGCAGAACAATTGTGTATGTCAAGGTCCTATGGCATCATCATGGGGTTGAGGAAGCGACGTGGGAGCTTAAGTCTGGGATGCGTGCTAGATACCCAGACCTGTTTACCTCGTGACCTTATTGTGAATTTCGGGGCCAAAATTCCTTAAGGGGGGAGAGTTGTCAGACCTGGAGCCTTGTAATTTTGAGATATTTATATACGTGACGTTTTTATTTCAGTATATGATAGTATCGATGCATGGTTTATGCCTTAAAGTTGTAGAACGGCATGTTTACATGTGTTTTACGCTTTTCGGGGGTTCGTTAGAGGCTCGTTTGCCTTATGTTTAGACCAAAAACCTTGTTGGGATGGTTTTTGGCTTGAAAACCACGAAGCAAATTCCAGTACGTCTCTGTGGAGGAGTTCGGTCAACTGGGGGGTCCAGTTCGGTCGATCGAATGGTTTTTCTGGGTTCGATCGACTGAACCCTATGGTTCGGTCGACTGAACTGTGTAATTTTTGATTTTCTATAAAAGCGGCAGTGGCGTGATTTTTTATTATAAAAAAAAAAAAAAAAACCTTTCTTCAGCCCTAAGAAACCCTTTTCTCCTCCTTCTCTCTAGATTTGTGGACCTGGGGTTTGGTTTCTTGTTGATTCCTTTGTGGATCCTTGCTATTGAGGCCGAGGGCTTTGTATATATCCGGTCGGATTCTCGTTATGACGTCGTTCAGTTTTGAGACGTTGAGTTCTTGACTCTCCGAGGTAGAATTCTAGACCCTACTACTGCATTAGGGTGATATATGTAATTGTGTATGCTTTCACCGGGTAGAAATACATAAAACGTGATTTTTATGTGTAAACCATAGTTTTTGGGTAAAAGTGAGTTTTTATGCCTTTTCTCGGTTTTCATACATGATCCGGGTATGTTGACATCCGTGGTTTTCAAAAGTAGGTTTGAAAATAATGATTTGTGAAATCGGGTGAAAAATGTGATTTTGGAGGTTTGGAGCTAACCCGCGGGATTGAGCCTATCCTTTTTAAAACGTTTTTTTTTTGGGGAAATGGTTTTAGATCTCCATGTTGATGGATGGGATCTCTTATACATGCGTGTATAAACTATTTTACTGGTTTCCGTAGTTAAACTACGATGGATTTTTAAATGTTATCCATAGATGTACCGTGACAGTGGGTTTGGTTGAGTTGGGCTTCCATTGCTCCTCGGTGTAAGTCCGAAAACGTGCGCAGCATAGGTGCTCTGTACCTTCGGGTTAGTCCCCGTAAATTGAGTGTATTGGGTGCTCTGTACCCTCGGGCTCAGGTCCCGTAAATTGAGTGGTTGGGTGCTCTGTACCCTCGGGCTGTGGTCCCGTAAATTGAGTACGTTGTTGTGACTCCGTATAGAGCTCATCATTACCAAGCCTGTGGGTTCAGGGTAATGGATGAAAGTCTATAGTTGTTGCCTTTGTCTGTAAGGCGGAGTTGGTACATAGGATCTCATATACGTTTTGTCTCCTCGGCTGTGTGACCCGAGTGGAGAATACTGTTTATTTACAGCTTTCCCTTAACTGTGGCATGATATCTGTTAGGATGATATGCATAGTTTGAAGGATGAAAATGATGGTTTTCAGATGGAAAACCGATGGTTTTTGTGAGAAAACCATTTTGGCTTTTGTGGTCGAGCTAGCTCCCTCCATATGAATGCATATCCTGCTTTACAGTTTTACTGTCTAAGTTCTATTGGGCTTCGCTCACGGTGTGAGAATTTGTTGTAAAACCTTTTCAGGTGAGCATGACGAGATGACCTAGTTGCAGAGGTGATGGAAGACTTGCTGTAATTTTTTCTATTTTTGTACATGTACTTTTACATGTAATGCCTGTGATAGCTGATTTTGTACGCCTTGAGGCGATACTATTATTCATGTATGAGATTGCATGGTTTACAGTTTTATGAGAGTTGAACTATGAGAATTTTATCCAAATATTGTACATTTTGATTATCAACTGTAAAAATCTACTTTCTTAAATGGGTGTTTGGTGGGGCTTTCGCGTGACCTGGATGTCGGGGTGTGACAATAATCCTTCATGAGATTGAGTCGGATCCCATGGTCTACGCCAGGGAGATCGTCATGATCCCAAGAAATCAGTCCCTTCCTGATAAGGTGGGTGCGCATCTTGAATCATCGAAGGCATTTATTAACGGATTCGGCGCTTATGTTCTCAGTCATTCTGCCCAGCCAACTGGCTCTTGCCAAGGTCCGCACCATTCTGTCGGTCATATTCACTCAAACACGGTCATCAATCGGTCAAATTCACTCGACCACATAAGATGTCCCCCATTCCCGAGGTGCCGCTGCTTGTACGCCTTAGGGATTGCAGCTCCAATTTGATTGTCGCGAGTTTGGCAGTAGTCCGTATTTATTTTAGCGGCGCCACCGAATACGAGGTGTCTGCTCATTTAATGTCTGCCTGTTAGGCTTTTGCATTGGGAAAAGGGGAGAATGATCCAACACCTGTCATCGTCCTAGCAGTGTTATCTTGCACGTTCAACGGTCCTCCACGATTGTATCTAAAGCCATTGAATCTCTCAAGCGCATTTACATCTTGAGCGTCCGTTCGTGCGCTATATAATTGTCTTTCTTTCAAACTTGTTTTAATTTTAGACAAAACTTGCACTATCCTCATCCCCTGAGAATCCAGAGACTGCTTGAGTATTCCTATCCTTCGGTAAGTCCCTTCTTACTCCTCTATTTCATTACTTCTGTAATTCTGGCTCCTTCCGTTCTTGCGTTCACAACCCCTTCTCCTCTATATTTCTTGCATAATACTTCGTACATTTTGCATTTTTACAAGCACATTCCCTCGACGTCTTTTTTCGCTACGAACGTTCCTCATTTCGAGGAGTTGTTCGTCAAGACCTTTAACTTTACCATATATCTTCTTCCTATTATCAGAATGGATACCGTGGACATTCCACATGAAGTCGAGTTGCCTCTGATTCTAAGAGGACTCACTCTGTCTCTTCCTCCTTAGAGGGTAGGGGCGAGAGTTCCCATCCCGTCACCCTTCATCTAACAAGTTCCTCTAAGGCTCTTACTGCTGAGTCAATCCCATCTACTACCAGGATATCCGACTTAAAACACCTATGCGAGAAGTACCTCATCCGTCCAACCGTGCGCCTTAGGAAGCCCACCTCGGGTTAAAGGACATGTTCCTTTGCCGCAGGCGAGGTGTGTTTATATGAGCACGCCTTCTCGGCTAGTCTTTGGCTCCCCTTTCCTCGAGTCGTCCGAGAACTTTTGGCCTTTCTCGGTTTATCCCCTGGTCAGCTTTTGCCGAATGCCAGGCGCATTCTCTATGGGTGCATAGTGTTATGGGAAGAGATCAGTGGGGGGGGAAGTCATCTGACAGTTGAAGAGTTTCTTCATTGCTACCGACCGAAGGAAAAATTATTGGAGGTAAAACTGCCAAAATTATTGTTTTTGTAAACGATTTTTAGTAAAAAAATAACTAGATGAGAAAACGTCAAAACGGGCTCCAGATAAAACTTTTAATGTCAAATGATCACAAATAAAACCCGTGCAACTAAAGTTAATTTAGAAGAATAACTTTTAACCGGTCGATTCTTCAACTACAATTTGATTCTGAGTTGAAGCTCCTGTCAGATCTTCTGTTGTATTTCCTTACGCAATTCTCGAACGTAGTGTGGGTTACGGACTATCGAGAACTCGTACAGGCAGAACCCAGATATCTTTAGTCTTGAAAGACAAGTTATGTTATGAAACTGGTTCGGCCTATCCTCATATTTATAGTGCTACAGCAGAGACTTAGGGAGCAATTATGAGTAAAACTTCTAATGAAACACAAGCACGTATCAGCGATTTCTACAATTAAGCAAACCTCATAGCGGTATCTTCAATTATGGAAAACTAGTAGAGTTTCTGCAATTTTCATAAAACACTAAATTATAGTTCACACCACTAAAGAACTATAATTGCACTCTGACCTATAATCTCAAGACTTTCTTGCATTGAGCTCTTGTTATTAATTTGCTTACCATTTCTCTCCACATTAAGATTTCTGATACCCGCCAATTAAATTTAATTACTGACAATTTAATTTAATCGGTATCTTGATATTCTTTAAGCACTTCCGCTTAACTTATTTGATCGCCGGATAATTAAATTCACTTGCAGGGTTTGGTCCGGTCAAAACTTATAAGCTTCCTTAAGGGGGTATTGCCAATCCCAATCTTTCGGGATGTAGATTTCATCAATAATTAATATTCACTATATAAATAATATCGCTATCCAACTCACCGGGAATATAGACCCATATAAGATCGCACCCTCTAATGAATCAAAACAACGAATATTAAATATACGCAAATCAATAATTATTTCAGGATGAAGAGGATAAGCACTATTCATAATAACCTTGGGATGTGAATTAATTTATATAGTCAGTATAAAATTAATTACCTCAAGTGTTCCGTTTAATACACACTAAGTGTACTAGCACAGAGAGTCGAAACAATAGACGATGCTATTATCTGTTTTCCGTAACCAAGACAGACCTACTAAAATTCTGTACTATAGTCGTATCGATAGTATGTTCATTTCCATCTAAACTATGAACATAAACTTATATTTTGCAAAAACTTAAAATCTGATATTTTGTGTGCAAGCCATAATCAGCACACCAGATTAAAATGCTATACAGAATATCGGACATCCATGCATAACATTAAAGAAATGATACACATACATTACTCATAAAGATTCTCATAAAATAAAAAATTAATTTTATTAAAAAATTAAATTAAATTAAATACTAAAAACATGATTTTCAGTATACCAATCCAAACAATCTCGCATTTATACTCAAAACTATACTACCATACATCTGACTCCCATGCTCTCTACATGACTATCAAAAGTCTTAACCGGTAAATTTTTTGTAAAGGGATCTACAAAGTTGTCTCTTGATGTAATCTTGATCACAGCAACATCACCACTCTGTACAATTTCTCGTATTAGGTGATACTTATGCTCAATGTACTTGCCTTTCTTATAGACTCTTGGCTCCTTCGAGTTTGCAACCGCTTCGCTATTGTCACAGTAAAGTGTAATAGTCGACTGAACTAAATGTACCACCTCTAGATCCAACAAAAAGTTCTTGAGCCAAACGACCTCTTTGGCTGCTTCAGAAGCTGCCACATACTCGGTCTCCATGGTGGAATCAACATTGCAGGACTACTTGATACTCCTCCAGCTTATAACTCCACCTCCTAAGGTAAACACATATATTGAGGTAGACTTATGGAAATCCCTGTCAGACTGAAAATCTGAGTCTGTGTACCCCAAAATTACTAGACTGTCTGCCTGGTGAACCAACATATAATCCTTAGTCTTTTTTAGGTACTTGATTATATACTTTACCACAGTCCAATGATCCTGTCCTGAGTTAGACTGATATTTGTTAACCATGCCAATGGCAAAGTAGATGTCAGGTCTAGTGCAAAGCATAGCATACATTATGCTTCCTACTTCCGAAGCATAAGAGACCGCCTTCATCTTCTCTATCTCATGGTGTCTTAGGACACTGATCCTTGGATAGAGTGATTCCATACCTGAAAGGGAGAAACCCTTTCTTAGAATCCTGTATGCTAAAACGAGAAAAGATATCATCGATATATTTTTCTTTTGATAAACTCAACATCCTTTGTTTTTGATCTCACACAAGCTTGATTTCAAGGATGTGACTGGCTTCTCCCAAGTCCTTCATATCGAACTATCCAGATAACCATACTTTAACTATAGATAATGCCCCCACATCATTTTCGATGAGCAAGATATCGTTTACATAAATTACTAGAAAGATCACCACGCTTTTGTCACGCTTCTTGTACACACAGAACTCATCCAGACTTTGATCAAAATTATAAGACTTTATAACTTGATCAAACCAAGTGTTCCAAGACCTTGAAGGCTGTTTAAGTCCATAAATAGATCTCTTAAGCTTACACAACATGTGTTCCTGGCTCTTTGCAATGAATCCGTCTAGTTGTATCATATAGATACACTCATTAAGACTTCCATTAAGGAAAGCTGTCTTGACATCCATTTACCAAAATTCATAATCCAAATGTATGACAATGGATAAGAGAATCCGAATAGACTTAAGCATGGCTACCGGTGAAAAAGTTTTCTCATAGTCGATCCCTTCTTTCTGAGTGAACACTTTAGTAACAAGCCTAACTTTGAAGGTTTCAACATTCCCATATGTTCCTCTTTTCTTCTTGTAGATTCACTTGTATTGAATGGATTTTATCCTTTTGGGTGGTTCTACAAGTTTTCAGACCTGATTAGAATACATAGATTTCATCTCTGAATTCATAACCCTTTGCCAAAGATCTCCATATTTGTCTTGTAGTGCTTCAATGTAGTTATAGGGCTCGGTATCCATTTTTGCCGGGATCTTGTCATACGACTCTCCCAAGAACATATACCGATTAGGTTGATGAACAACCCTCCCACTACGACGAGGCACTACCTGTGTCTATGTACTAGCAGTAACAGACTGTGTAGAATCTAAATCCTGTGCATTAGCACCATGTTCATGATTTGCACCTGTCCCAATAATCCTCCCACTACGACGAGATAATAGAATATCGGTGACCTGTGGTCCCTCTTCTATTCTACTGGACTTTTCTCTTAGTTCTTTCAGAATAATTTTGGTATTGGGCCTGTGATCCATAATATAATCTTCTTCCAAGAATTGGCATTGGTGCTAACAATGACCTTCTGATTCTTAGGATTATAAAATAGACCACCCTCTGTTTCATTGGGATGCCCCACAAAGAAACAGACTTCTGTCCTCGGTTCTAACTTATCCGCATTTTTTTTCAGCACATGTGCTAGACACCCCCAAATTCGAATGTGTTTTAGACTAGGCTTACGCCCGGTCCACAATTCTGTGAGAGTAGAAGGTACTGACTTAGAAGGTACCAAGTTCAGAATATAAGCTGCTATCTCTAAAGCGAGTTCCCAAAACGAATCGTGTAAACCTGAATAACTCATCATGGACCTTACCATCTCCATAAGAGTCCTATTTCTTCTTTCTGCCACATCATTCTACTGCGGAGTGCCAGGTGCAGTCAATTATGATGTAATTCCCTCTAATAATAAGTAGTCCTTAAACTCTCCAAAGAAGTATTTCTCACCACGGTCGGATCGTAGTGATTTGATACTTTTACCTAGACACTTCTCTATCTCCGTTTTGAATTCTTTGAATTTCTCAAAGTATTCAGACTTACGGTGCATCAGGTAAATATATCCATATCATGAGTAGTCATCAATGAAACTAATGAAATACTCAAAGTCACCTCTAACCTAGATTGTTATAGGACCACACACATCATAATAAAGTAGCTCCAACAGTTCCTTAGCTCTATAAATTTTGGCCGAAAAAGCCTCTTAGTCATCTTACCCTCTAAGCAAGATTCACAGACTAGAAGTGCCACTACTTCCAATGAACTCAAAGGTCCATCTGCTACTAGTCTGTTTATCATTTTTAGATTAATATGACCCAAGCGTAAGTGCTAAAGAAACGTTTGGTTTATTAACGAAGGAAACTTTCTCTTATTTGATAAAATAGATGTGTTATTCATTTCAGTTAGTTACAGTGTAGGAGAGATAGAAGATACAACATACAGATTATCCACCAATGTACCAGAACAAATAAAATATTTATTATTCTTTACAACGAATGAGTCACCAAAATAAATAGAATATTTGTCTTTTGTTAAACTCGAGACTGAAATTAAATTTCTTTTAATCAAAGGTACATAAAGACAATCTTTTAGAAGTAGTATCCTATCTCTACTAAAACTGAGAGTAACAACTCCTACTGAGAAAAATTGAACACTGGTTTTTTCAATGCCCAGTGATCAGAAATTACTTTATTTGTTCTGCTTACTGAGAAAAACTGAACACTGCTTTTTTCAATGCCCAAACTGGTTACAGTGATAGCACTTGCCTCTCGACTTCTTTGCACCATCTTTTGGTCCCTTAACTGCTTTTAGACTTGTGTTTCTCTATGCCTGAACTTTTTTCTTCTTATTATTTTTTGGTTTAGAGGAAGAATATTTCTCAGCCACATTCACAGAACCTGGTTTCCTAAGAACACCCTCGGCTGCTTGAAGTTCCTTAAGAAGTTCTGTCAGTGTGTAGCTAAGCTTATTCATAGAATAGTTCAGGCAAAACTACTTAAAATTTTCAGGCAGTGACTGGAGTATGATATTGACCTGGATTTCTCCGTCAATTTCAGCTCCAAGGATCTCTAGTTCATTCAGAAGACTGGTCATCTTTAGAACATGATCTCTTACTAGTGTACCTTCAGCTATGTTTGCAATCATTAGAGAACTCATGGCCACTTGCCTAACAGCACAATTTTGATCCCCAAATACTTTTTTGAGGTTCATCATCATTTCATAAGCACTGGCATAGACTGATGCTGATGCTGTAAAATATTTGACATTGAAGCCAAAATGTAACAGCGTGCCATCTGATCAGCTGTCAGCCACTTCTAATGGGCCTGGGTTTTCCTTTCGGTAGCCTCCTTATCAGGTACTAGTGGACATATCACAGTTAAAACAAACTTGTAATCCTCAATAGTTAATACAATACCCAAGTTTTGTTTTCAGTCAACATAGTTCAATCCCGTAAGTTTGTTTTCTTTGAGAATGGAAGCGAGTGAGTTGAAAGCCATTTTAATCCTAAAAATCACATAATTAAAATACCGTTAATTATGATGAGTAAAATTTTTAATTCATTTTAATTTGGTTCTCTCTACCATTTTAAAATTAATTCGCCAGCAGCCTGGTAACTTGAGAATAGTATGCCTCGATGAGAGGACGTTTACTATTCTTCATAAGACCAAACAGGCTAATTTTTTTTAATTTTACTATCTAGGCAACTGACTATGCCAAGTAAAATTAAATAACTGACATAGTTTCGATCCAGTATATAATAGCAGTGACTCAGATGGAGAGAATACTATTATATACAGCTAAGTGTTAACCATCACCTAATCCCAAATCAATCGCTTCGCAATGAATCCTTCAGATGGAAAAGTGATCCACACTAATAATTATCCATAACTATTCCTAAAGTAGGTTTGTACTAGCGATACCGTAATTAATCTGTCCGTTGGGGAGAAAAACCTTACTGCCGACACGCAAGATTTAATTGCATCGCCTATAAACTGGCGATGGAGACCGCAGGATTTATCTGTGAATAAATTTTCTCCCACTTAGATTTTTAAAAATATTTTTTTAGGGTTATAAAAATCCGTTTAATTAAAATAAATTTATTAATTTCAAAAGTCACACGATATAAAAGAATCAAATATCTTTTTGTGTACACGATTCTAAAGATTTTGGTTTATCAAATTAACCATCTTTTCGTATTTAAATGCGTAACAAATAAAATTTAACAAATGCACAGTTTTTCCTTTAACTTTTCAGTTAAGTTAGTGATTAAAGATATTTATTTATTTTATTTTTTGTTTCACATTTTTGAAAAAATAATTATTTATTTCGATTAAACATTTTTTTCATTTAATTAATTCAAAATTCAGAATTAATTCCCACGTTTTTTTCAAGATATCCGATTAAAAAAATCTTTAAACGTGATATTTTGTAAAAAGTAAAATATCTAAAGTTTTTTCATTTAATTAAAATTAATTAATTAAAAATTTTATTTTTATTTTTTATTACAAAATATTTTAATTATAATCAAATTTCTGAATTAATTAAATTAACAGGATAAATAAAATCAATATTTATCATTCACGCAGTTAATATCTAAATATATTAAATGCAAGATATAATAAATATATCATGATTTTATGATTCATCTAAAACTCTAAAGAGTTTCAGTATCCTGTTGAAGCTAAGCTGGATTGATTCAATCCTTTTCTAAATCAGCTTCTTATATCCCGATTGCAACAGGATTTCTTGATATGCAGATACATATACAATACTCCTTGATCAATGTATATCAGAAATATTGAGCCAAAACGGCCCCGAGCCACCAGCACCACCGCCGGTTACTGCACACGCACCGCGTCACCGCACCTTACGCGCTCTTGCCGCTGAAATTGCTGCAGTTTTGATGCTGTAGTGTTGAAAAAAAAACTGCTTTGTTTGGAAACCGGCGATTGTTTGCTTGGAATCCACTTGCCGCTTGTTGTTTGCTTGGAATCACACTGCCGTGTTTGGAAAAACCACCAAAACAGTGTTAGAAAACAGCGCCTCTTGCTTTGTTTCAAAAACCGCAGCCAATCGAAACAGCCTGGAATTGTGCTGCCCCTATTGGCCTTGCGCACTGTTGCTGTTTGCTTAGAAACCGCTGCTTACTTTTTGAAAAACACCAAAAAAGTGTTTTGGAATTGTTGCAGCCTTAGGCAGCGTTTGGCAACTTAATCCATGATTTCCAAATCCCAAGATCAAGCCACAAATCATCATGAAAATCTCCAAACATCAGTGTGCCGCCACGTTCTTCTTGTTTCTTTGTTTTTTTTTATTACATAAAAAAACTTTAAATCAAAAAATCAATTATATTTTACATTGATCCTATACCTCCGTAGAATTCACAATCAATCTACCACGATCAACTCTCGTGGTTAAAAAAATTAATCATCATTCATTCAAACCATCCAATCAAATATGAAAATAAATGATGATTATAAAATCAGGATAAAACGCCTATAAAACAAAGTTAGCAACAATTCTAAAACTACCCGGCCCCAATAACCATAAATAAAAAATTAAACGGCTCTGATACCAATTGTTGGAGGCAAAACTACCAAGATCATTATTTTTGTAAAACGATTTTTGGTATAAAAAAAATAACTAGACGGGTAAAAGCCAAAATGGGCTCCAGATAAAACTTTTGACATTGAACGATAAAAAATAAAACTTGTGCAACAAAAGTTAATTTAGAAGAATACATTTTTACTGGTCGATTCTTCAACTACAATTTGATTCTAAGTTGAAACTCTTGTCAGATCTTCTACTGTATTCTCTTACACGATTCTCGAATGTAGTGTGGCCTACGGACTATCGAGAACTCGTACTAGTAGAACCCAGATATCTTTAGTCTTAAAAGACAAGTTATGTTATGAAACTGGTGTAGCCTACCCGCATATTTATAGGGTTACCGCAGGAATTTGAGGAGTAATTATGAGTAAGACTTCCAGTGGAACACAGACACATATCAGCGATTTCTGCAATTAAGCAAATCTCATAACGGTATCTGCAATTATGAAAAACTAACAACGATTTCTGCAATTTTCAAAAAATACTTAATTATAGTTCACACCACTAAAGAACTATAATTACACTCTGACCCATAATCTCAAGACCTTCTTGCATTGAGCTCTTGTTATTAATTGCTTATCATTTCTCCCTACGTTAAGATTCTCGATACCCGCCAATTAAATTTAATTACTGACAATTTAATTTAATTGGTATCTTGATATTCCTTAAGCCCTTCCACTTAACTTATTTGATCGTCGGATAATCAAATCCACATGCAGAATTTGGCCCGGTCAAAACTTATAAGCTTTCTCAAGGGGGTATCGTTAATTTCGATCTTTTGGGATGTGAGCTCCGTAAATAATTAATATTCATCATATAAATATTATCGCTATCCAATTCACCGGGAATATAGACCCATATAAGATCGCACCCTCTAATGAATTAAAACAACGAATATTAAATATACACAAATTAATAATTATTTTAGGATGAAGAGGTTAAGCACTATTTATAATAATCTTGGGGTGTGAATTAATTTATATAGTCAGTATAAAATTGATTACCCTAAATGTCCCGTTCAATACACATAAAGTGTACTAGCACAGAGAGTCGAAACAATAGACGACGCTATTATCTGTTTCTCGTAACCAAAACAGGCTTACTAAAACTCTGTACTATTGTCGTACCGATGGTATGTCCATTTCCATCTAAACTGTGAACATAAACTTATATTCTGCAAGAATCTAAAATCAGATCTTCTGTGTGCAAGTCGTACTCTACACACTAAATTAAATACTATACAGAATATCAGACATCCATGCATAATATTAAAGAAATGATACACATACATTGCTTATAAAGATTCTCATAAAATAAAAAATTAATTTTATTAAAAAATAAAATTAAATTAAATACTAAAAACATGATTTTCAGTATACCAACCCTAACAAAAACAACCAGGGTAGTATTATTTTAGTCTAAGTATGAAGATAGGGCGCTCATCCTAGGGTGCCCGTCTTCAAATAAGCATTGGAAAGGTCGGTTCTTTTTCATTTCTGGGGAAGGGTGAGAGATCCAAGACTGGAAGGAATTGGGTCCTCAAGTTCCTAAAATTCAGAGAGTATGGGGGGATCCTCAGTCGGGCAGCATTACTGTCGAGCCTAATGTTAACGCTGAGGCGAAGGCCTGACTGGATGCGGCCAAGCAGTTTGAGGATCGCTCTTATAGCCAGCTGATTACCAACGAGAAACTCAGCGCCTACTTATTGGGCCCTTTTGTCCCCCGTGAGGCCTATTGTCCTTTTATTTCCATTTGTAGGTATCTTTCCATTTTACCGCTTTTTTACGCTTTTGATCTTGTTAGAGATGTCGAAGAAAGTTAATAAAGCCTTAATGGACAAGGTTCGTGCTCGAGCTATTGAGGATACCGAGTCGACTACTCACAAAAAATCTCAATTTTTATTGAGGAGAAAGACTTTGCCCGCTCTGACCCTTCATGACTCGCTGGTGGCCTCAGAGAAAGCAGCGGTGAAGAAGGAAGTGGTGGATCTAGAGCCTCCCTCTCCACCTGACCTCCTAATCGTCGAACTAGAGATAGTGAGCATCCCATCTCCTCCTATCGACGCTGTACCTGTGTCGGCTCTCCCTACTTCCTCAGCTCAGACTCTGCCTCATTCATCCTCTAGCCAGGCTCCAGGTGACATTATGAACGACTTCGATATTGCTCGTTTGAAGATACAAGGGTTCATTGGCAAGGACTTGGAGATGCTGAACACCATTGCTACCAGCATAACAGCTCGAGAACTCCTTGACCTTACCCGAGTGAGTTCTTCTCATTTTTCCTCCTTTCTTTTCAGTCTCTTCTTATGCTTATACATATATGTTGTTTTTTTTTACAGGTCTACATACGTTCAATCCATCTTTCTAATTGCTGTCACCAGCGTGAAAAGAATCTTCGCAACGGCATAGCCCTCGCCACTTCACTGAAAGAGGAGCGAATAAGGTTATCGGGGGAGGTAGAGCGCCTGAAGGTCGAGGTGGCTGAGAAAGGAACGAAGCTGGAGAAGACTAAAGTGGGGCTGATCGATGTGAATCAATAGGCGAAGAAGATAGAGGGTGAACTGACTTAGGCCAAGTAGAGAGTCTCTGCCCTGGAAGCCGAGGTCATTGCTGCCAGGATGAGTGAGGAGGCCAACCAAGCACGAATACTGGAGCTGAATGCCCAACTTGGCACAGCCGAGGGAGCCGCCCTTGAAAAGTTCAAGACATCCGAGGAATACAACGCTGAACTGGCCAAATACTATTTAAGTGTTTTCAAAAAAATGAAAGCCCGATCAGCTGCCGCCATCAAAGACTTGGACTTCTCTATTTTCCTTCCTGAAGGTGATGATGCAACAAGCCCCCCACCTTGATTCTACTTCTTTTAGCTCTCTAAACTTCTTCTTTACTTTGGGCCATGTTTTGGCAGACAAACATACATTCACTTTTAACGCTTGGTTAGTGGTGCCTTGTTTTGGCCGAATAGGGAACATACTTTAATTTTGGGGCCGTGTTTAAGCCGTGCCTTTCCTTGATGTTAATTTTTGACTTGCTCTGCATATCCTTTCCCTGCTTTTGTTCTGCTCGGCTTGTCTCTTCCAATTATTTTTGCTTAACTGTTGCCCTTGCTTTCCCCCTGTATGGCTAACCGAATAATTAGAGAATCAAGCTGAGACCCTGATGAGTTAGTCATTTAATTTGAAGACTTGAGCATGCCTTCATTAGGGCCGAGCTGTCTAGTAGCTAGGGAATCTACCCAGGCGTCGAAAATCTTGCCGAGGCCTTGGTCGGACTCTTGGCAGCCCGAACAATCTTGAGGTCGATCGAGCCGTTCAGTAGCTCAAAAATCCACTAAGGCCTTGGTCGGGCTCTTGGCAGCCTGAACCATCTTGAGGTCGATCGAGCCGTCTAGCAGCTCGAAAATCTGCTAAGGCCTAGGTCGGGCTCTTGGATGCTCGGACCATCTTGAGGCCAATCGAGCCGTCCAGTAGCTCGAGAATTTGCTAGGGCCTTGGTCGGGCTCTTAGCAGCCCGCATCATCTTGAGGCCAATCGAGCCGTCCAGCAGCTGAGGAATCTGCTAAGGCCTTGGTCGGGCTATTGGCAGCCCAGACCTTCTTTATCGCTTGTAGCTTTTGTGGACTAATATGTGACGTGCTGCCAAAATTAAGTTTTTATTAATGACGAAAAATGATTACATTATTAGTAGTATTTTCTTAAATGCTCTGTGTTTCGCGAGTGTGGCAAGGTTTTGCCTGCCAAATCTTTGAGACGATATACTCCTGTTTGAACTTGGAGCTCCACTTGATAAGGTCCCTCCCAGCTCGGCCCTAACTTTCCCTATTAAGGATCTTTAGTTGCCGAGGTCACCTTTCTCAAAACAAGATCTCCGACGTTAAACTCTCGTCCTTTGACCCTCTTATCGTAGTGCCTTTTCATCTTTTGCAAGTATACGGCCACTCTGATAGCTGCTTGTTCACGTCCCTCGTCAACAGTGTCTAGACTAGTCCGTAGGCCTTCTTCATTGCTTCTCTCTTCAAATTGGGTCACTCGTGCACTAGGTAGGCCCATTTCAACTCGTATGGCTGCCTCACTTTCGAAGGCCATTATGAATGGTGTCTCTCCCGTGGCCGTTCGAGTGGTCGTTCGATAGGCCCACAGGATGCTTGGTAACTCATCAGCCCATAAGCCTTTTGCTTGCTCTAGCCTAGTTTTGATCATCTTTTCGAGGATCCGATTGGTTACTTCTACCTGACCGTTGGCTTGAGAGTGAGCGGGTATGATGTAGTGCACTCAATGCCTAGCTGCTCACAGAACTCCCTATATTTTTTGTTGTTGAACTTCTTCCCGCTATCGCTTATAATGGCATTTGAAACTCCAAATCTACATACAATGGACTTCTATACAAAGTTTACTGTGTTTTCTTCGGTTATCTTAGCCAACGGCTCAGCTTCCACCCATTTGGTAAAGTAATCAATAGCTACTATGGCGAATTTGGTCTGGCCTTTCCCGAGCAAGAATGGTCCAATGAGATCTATCCCCTACTGGGCAAATGGGCAAGGGGAAGTAATGGTGGTCATTTCGGTAAGGGGATGTCTCGGTACATTTGCGAACCTTTGGCATTTGTTACATCTCTTCACTAGAGCAAAAGCATCCCCCGTCATGGTTGGTCAGTAATATCCCGTTCTTAGTGCTTTGTGCGCCAGTGCTCGCCCCCCACCATGATTTCCACACACTCTTTCATGAATCTCCCTTAGAACATAGTCTCCTTCGTCCTCTGTAAGGCATCTGAGGTATGGGAGTGGTAGGCCTCTCTTATAAAGCTGCCCTTCCAAAAGAGTGTATCGACTAGCGGTAAGGCACAATTTACTTGCCTTATCTTGGTCAGTCGGGTGTACATCGTCTTTGAGGTATGCCACAATTGGGTCCTTCCAGGTTGCTGGTGCTCGATCTCCTCCTACTTCCAGTATCTCATATTCCATCCATTTTAAGCCTGATTCGACGAGATATTGTAGAGGAGTACCGTGGTTCAGTTCATTCTTTGGGGCTACGGCAGCTTTGGCCAAGGTATCTGCCTGGTGATTACCTTCTCTTGGCACCTACGTAATAGAGAAGTGCTTGAAGCCATGGCTAATCGTCTGAGCTGCTTTTTGGTAAGCAGTCATTCTGTCTTCTTTTGCTTTAAACTAGCCTTGGATCTACCCGACCACTAACTGAGAGTCACTATATATCTTTACCTATGCAGCCCCAACTACCCGGTCTAGCCTCATTCCAGCAATGACGGCCACATACTCGGCCTTGTTGTTGGTAGCTTTAAAGAAAAAATGGAGTGAGCATTCCATTATGTCGCCTTAGGGAGATATGAGTACGATTTCAGCTCCGCTGACATCTGTGTTGGTCAACCCATCCACGTATGCCTGCCAGACTCGCTTGGCGTCAAATTCCTTAAGCTCCTTACACTTAGTTGGCATCGGAAAACTTGCCTCTTCCAAACTTGGTGGATCTGGTTCTGTTGTGAATCCGGCTACATAGTCGACGAGGGCTTATCCTTTTACGATCACTCGGGGACGGTACTTGATGTCGAATTCTCCCATTTCGAGGGACCATTTTGCCAAATGTCCCAAGAGGTCAGGCTTTTGCATAATTTTGTGGCATGAGATGCTCGGTTAGTGCGATCACAGTATGGACTTGAAAATAGGGACACAATCTTCTTGCCAAAGTAACTAGTGCGAAGGCTAAAGGTGGGGAACTTCATGGTTAGGCTAAATGTAGAAGCGATTGTTCTGAATAGATTAAGGATCGTCCTCCCTAGTATGGCATTCTATGCAGAGAGGCAATCAACCACCAAGAATGTAATCTGCTAAGTAGATTGATTCGGGCTGGTTTCTATGGTTAAGGGTAACTTAATAGCTCCAAGGAGTTGAACCCGTTCTCCAGTGAACCCAACCAGGAGGGATCTTACTAGAGTCAATCGACTTTTATCAATGTTAAGCTACTCGAATGCCCGTAGGAACAAGATGTTCCCTGAACTCCCGTTGTCCACCAATATTCGCCGTACCCGGTAATTAGCCAATACCATTGTAAAAACTAGGAGGTCATCATGGAGATGCTAAATTCCTTCCTCATCCTTTTTCGAGAAGGTGATTACTTCCTCTCGGGGGTCCGTTCGTGTTCTGACCGAGTGACTGGTAGTGAGGACTTCTATCGATGCCTCTGCTTTCAACCTTTTTGAGTGGGCCTTTCTTGCCGAGCAAGTATCCTCTCCTCTGGCGAACCCACCGAAAATCACTCGGACTTCGCGGCGACTTCCCGGTCGGCTAGAGACACTTCTCGTATCTTTCATGGCTCGTCTTTGCGTGGACGATCGGTCACGAACCGACGTAGCTAGCTCTCCGAATTAGTGCCTCTACCTGTTCTTTAAGGTTAAAGCAGTCTTCCATTTTATGCCCATGATCCTTGTAGAACCGACAGTATTTATCTTGGTTCCTTCGATCTAGCGTCGTTCGTAATTTCCTCAGCCACTTGAGGTTAGGATCATCACGTATTTGTAACAGAACCTGGTCAATTGAGGTGTTCAGTGGGGTGTACCTTTCAAACCGACTGGCAGGGAGTCGCGTTCTCTTGTTATTCGAGTGGCGGGGGTTTCCCTGGTCCTCCTCCCTCGGTCTTCACGGTCGACTTGCATTGTTCGATTGTTAGCCGTCGAACTTCTTTTCTTGCTTAGGTCTAGTTTTGTCTTTTTGTGCTTTCATCGCGTCTTTACATTCTTGTGCCTTTGGGCCTTGTCCATCATCTCGGCCATACTCTCCGGTGGTACCTTAGATAAAGAGAATAAAATTTTGGTGGATTGTAGTTCCCCCATAAATGCGATCAAGGTCACCTTGTTGTCTATGTCATCCACTTGGAGTGCTTTTGCGTTGAACCTGGACACATAGTCTCTATGTGATTCCCCATTAGCTTATTTGACGTTTAACAAGTAAGTGGACGATCAGTGTTGCCTTTGCCCTCCAATAAAGTGCCCAATTAACAGTTTGCTGAGCTGGTTAAAAGTGCTGATGGATCCTGGCTTAAGACGACTAAACCAAACACAGGATGATCCCTTCAAGGTAGTGGGGAATGCTCGACACATGATCTTATCTAGGACTGCATGTAGGTGCATGAAGGCTTTATAGGTTTCCAAGTGGTCTAAGGGGTCTTTCATCCCATCGAAGGCTTCCATTTGGGGCATCTTGAATTTCGTTAGCAAGGGCTCGATCAAGATTACCGGGCAGAATGGGAGGTCAGCTTGTTGTTTGAGCTCATCCGCACCACCAACCTTCTTGTCTTTTACTACTTCCATGACATTCTAAAGTTGTTTCCTCATTCGCCTCATCTCGAGTTCAATCGCGGCGGTGACTTCAGACCTGATGTCTGGGTAGGCCTTTCCCGCATGGTGGGGATCACCTACCTCCGGACCTGTTTGTTGGCTCTCCACCTCTTCTCGATCATGGAGGTTGTTGATATTGCCCTTATTCCTTTGTCCCTGGCCTAGGTAAGCATCGTTTTTAACTAGGTTGGGCTGGCCTAGAGCTTCTTGGTGCTGATGGGTGAGGTTGGCCGGAGCGAGGTTAGCATCGCTGGCCTCTAGTGTCCCAACTGGGACGGGCAGGGGCTCTATTGCGTGATCCTCAAACTGCTGGTGGAGGGCGCGTGTCTGTTGTGCCAATTCCTGGACTAAGTGGGTCAAATCAACTAGTTGTTGATCGACGCGTGGGTCAATGGCACCATTTTGTGTTGGGAGATGCAGGCAGTTGTTGTCAGAGGTCATGGCCCGTGTTTTTACTATCCAGTGTACCAAGAAAGAGGAAAACAGGTTCCCACAGGCGACACCAAATGATGATACCTCAATAACGGAAGCAGGGGGTGCCGAACTTTGGCAAACTATAATGTGCTCTTTCACCTCACTGAAAGGACAAAGTCAGGATTAGTACCGGTCGGGGTACTGGCCGAGTACCCTCCGATGCATAAGTCAATTCCTTATTTTTCTTAGGGTGTTAATCCGAAAGTAGGTATTCATAGAAGAAAGGACATACCTTAGTAGAGAGGGAGCCAGAGTTAATATATATAAGAAAATCCTTCATGAGATTGAGTCGGATCCTATGGTCTACGCCGAAGAGATCGTTATGATCTCGGAAAATCAACCCCCTCCTGATAAGGTGGGCGCGCATCCTGAATTATCGGAGGCATTTATGGATGGGTTCGGCGCCTATGTTCTCGGTTGTTCTGCCCAGCCAACTGGCTCTGGCCGAGGTTCGCACCATTCGGTCAGTCATATTCACTCTAGCGTGGTCATCAGTCGGTCATATTCACTCGACCACATCAACAATTAATTTAAGTTTTTCACTTTTTACATAAGAATTAACCCATCACATTAATGTCCTGATTGGCAACTAGATTAAAAGTTAGATTTTTTATTTTTTGCGTTTTTAGTCAAAAACCTAAATTTGGTTCAAAATGGGTTATTTAGTAATATAATTTTCAATCTAACTTTTTTACAGTTGGGTTGTTTGGGTAAAAAGCTAATTTTTTTGCTTTTTGTTTAAATTGAAAAATTTAGTCATTCTATATATTTAATATTAACAATTATAAATAGTTGGTAATAGTAGTAAATAAGTTGTGAATCATGAGTATTATTGTATTTTAAAAATAATTTAACTTTGAATAGAATATTCTATGAGTTAGTATTTTAATCTAATTTTTTGACTTTTTAGCTTTTTTAGCTTTTTGTCAAACAAACGATGCTACCTTTTTTGTATTTTTAGTCAAAATATTAAAAATTTAAAGTTGCCAAACAGGGCCCTAAAAACTGGCTCTGGCGCGTGTTCGGGAGCACCAAATAATTATTCCCAGATTTGATATATAGCCTGTGTTTAGACTAGCTTTTTTTAGTGACTTTTAGGTTTTTTGGTGTCAAATCATAACTTTTTTGTATTAAATCATGGCCTTTTGTGAGAGAAAAAGTGAAAAAAAAATTTAATTTTTTTGTGAGAACCCAAACGAAGTAACTTTTTTAAGTGAAAAAAGCTAAAAAACTATCTTAAAAGCCAGGCCAAACACATGCATAGCCTACTCCCAGCTATGACCTAAGTAACAACAAGCGTGATGTGAGTATTTTTTGCATTTTAATAGAGATTTTATAATTTGATTAGAATTGTTTATTATTTTATATTTTTTGTGTATGTAATTTTTATAAAAATTAAGATAAATTGGACATCGTTATTCATATAATTGAAGCATATTTATTTTCAAATAAAATAACTAATTATAGAATTTTGAGAATAAAATATAAGATGAATGTGTACCGATAATATAACGACTGATGTCCGATTAATTTGATTTTTTTTACACAAATTAACTATTTATCAAATATAAAATAATAAATAATTTTAATCAAATTATAAAATTACAATTAATATTCAAAAGAGATTCACACACCCTTACACCATAGCTCCACATGAAGCTCTTTCTTGTCCCGTTCCAAATAGAATCAATACCTCGTGTCTCTCGAGTGTGTCTTGTGGTAACTATTTTATATGAGGAGGTCAGGTTAACATCCCTTTCAGTCGAAACCAAAAATTATTTATCAGCCATTTTTCATAATATTATTATATTATATTTTCTAAAAAAATTGGTAACAATAAAATCTTGAGTTAATTACGCTAGGGTCTCATTTTTTATACTTATTTTGAGATAAATCCTATTTATTTTTTAACTGTTCTAAAAAATTTTATTTTTAAAAGTTATTAATAACATAAATAATTTTAACATATTTCATAAATATGCAATGTAATTAAAAGAAGTAATAAATATATTCTTAATGACATGGCATTGGTATTTAGTTTTGTATTTTGAATTTTAAAATGTTATAACTTTTGTTTATATATATATATATATTCTCATTTTACATGTAAAAACGAGAACATTCTCATTTTGTGTAATGAGTTATCATTTAAAAACTTACGACTAAAAGAAGTGATAATATTGTTAAAAAGCATGAAAAACTATGAAGACAAAAATAAAATGGCCATGTTTGGGTGGACATGACTTATTAGTTTATTGACTTATAAGTCAAAAATAAACCACGTCACTCAAACGAACCAAACAAGTCAAATTTTAGGCAAGCCAAATTTTAAGCCAATAAGCAAATAAGTTAATAAGCTAAATAAACTAAAAATTACCCAGACAAACCAAGCTTATTTAAGCAAATAAGCCAAAATAAATCAAAAAAGTCAAAAATCACCCAAACGAACCAAGCTTAAACGAAGTGGCTTATATACACTTAGCTAATATTAATACAAATTATGTTTTTGATTGTGAATGATTAGCATATAAAAAATATCACCACTTGTATTATATTATATTTTATATATATATATATATATATATATACACACACCTTAACAAATATATTGCCACTCAAAAGTAATATAAATATTTAAAATAGAAATAGTCAATCACATAATAAAATATTTCAATCAAAAAAAGTCAAAAAAAAAAAAAGAAAATTCTAACAAACGGGAAATATATATATATTTGTGTGTGTGTGTGTGTAGCATTAATGTATTTTAATTATGGCTAAAATTGTTTAAAATACTAATAATTGAATATAATATCTTATGAGATAATTTAAAAGTATATATGACTTATCTCTAAACAAGTACTAAAAATATAACCCATCACTAAAATCTTATTACATTATGGTTCCGTTTGTTTTCACGTAAAATATTTTATAATAATAAATATTTTTATAAAAAATAATTTAATAAAAAAATAAACTTTTTCTTTTTGCTTTTGGGTGTTTGGTTAGTACTTTTTTTTTATAGGAGTTTTGGTTAGTGCCTGAAAAATGTTTTTTTTTAAATTATGAATTTTTTAATCAAAATACGTTATTATTTTAATATAATCAATTGCTACCATCGTCATTCCCAGCAGTACCACCACCATCCCCCTAACCATCACCCCAACACCATGACCTATTGTCACCTCTGCCTCTACCTCCACCACCACCGTAGTTGGCGTCCCGTCGCTCCCATCGCCATAGCAACTGCCGCCACCCCATCACCAAACTCACTCCCGCTTCCACTTCCATCCCCACCTATACTACCATCATCACAGCTATAACCATCACATTCTCACTGCCGCCATTACTTCCACCAATGTTTGCTACAATCGATCATGACTCTTACTACCGTTGCCATCATTACTATCACCACTTTTTCAATTGACATAAAACATGACTTATTTTTTTTTTTAAATGTAAATCAATTTTAAACAAACGTTTTTTTTCATGCAATGTCTAAAAGGAGCCTAAATCCAAATATATATATTTTTTCATGCAATGTTTACACACACGTTTTTTTTCATGCAAGAAGTCTAAGAGGATCTATATATATATATATATATATATATATATATATAAAT
>JAULJZ010105072.1:0-11755 GCA_032270985.1 Heliamphora pulchella | reverse complement strand
CTTCAAAATCTTGATTCTACAAATCACTTTTGAGAGAAAATCATTAGTTTTTCTTCTTGAGCTTCATTTTCATATTTTGTGAGAAGTGAGTTTAGAGCTTCATTGTTGTACCTATTTGCTCATTTAAGGAGCGTTCTTTGTAGACTCTCGTATCATTCTTCTTGATTTGTATTTGAGAATTGTGATTCTCAAAAGAGGCTAATCCGCCTACAAGGATTGGGTTAACTTGAGAATGGTACATTCTCAAGTAGAGGCTACTCTGCCTAGACTAAAGAGAGAGGCTCCTTCGCCTAAATTAAGGAGAGAGGCTTCTCCGCCTATTAAAGGAGAGGTAGTGAAATCCTCATAGCGGTTGGCTTGAGACAATGACGTAGGCCGTTGCACCGAACCTTGTAAAAATCGTGATGTTACTTTTCTCTTGCTTTTACTTTCTTTATTATCTTGTTGTTTATTATACCACACACACACACTCTTGTATTTGATTTCTTATTCATTATTTGTTCTTGTATTTGCTTAATCTAAGAAAAAGTTTTAAAACTAGAAGTTGTAAAAATAATTTTTATACTTGTATCTTATAACAAAAGTTTTTTGTATTTAAGTATTTGAGCTATAAAGATTTGTATTGTTAATACAAAAATGAATTGAATCTAGTTTACAAGAAGGCTTTTGGATCAATTAAAACATTCTTGCAAGTTAAAGTTGAAAGCTACACTTATATTTTATATTGTTAAAACAAGAAGAAGCGTTCTTATCATACACTTGTATTTAAATATTTCATTTCTCACATCTTTCAAATCTTAAAGTTAACAAGTTTTTAAATTCTTTCTTGTCTTTTTGGAAGAAGCATTGTTATATTCTTGTATCTTAATCTAAAAGTCATAGTTGAAAAATATTAAAACCAATTAAGTGTTGTATTTGTTTAAAAAGTTTAATTTTTGTCTATACTTGTTCTTGAATATTTCAACACAAGGTTTTGCTTATAAAACAAATTTACTTGTGATTTAAAATAAGTAGTACTTTTGCGAACTAAAGACCATACACTTGTATTTGATTATTTAATCTAAATTTTTAAATACCCAATTTACCCCCCTCTTGAGGTTAAGTACGTAATATCACTAGTTACATCCTTGAGATCAAGCTTGTGCGAGATCAGAAACAAAGGATGTTGACTTATCACAAGTAAAGTATATCGATGATATCCTTGCTCATTTTAGCATGCAGGATTTCAAGAAAGGATTTCTCCATTTCAGGCATGGAATCACTCTATCCAAGGATCAGTATTCTAAGACACTTGATGAGATAGAGAAGATAAAGGTGGGTCCTTATGCTTAGGTAGTAGGAAGCCTCATGTATGCTATTTTTTGCACTAGACCCGACATTTGCTTTGTCGTTGGCATGGTTAGCAGATATCAGTCTAACCCAGGGCAGGAGCATTGGACTGCGGTAAAGAATATAATCAAGTACCTGAAAAGGACTAAAGATTATATGTTGGTTTACCAGGCAGACAGTCTAGTACATTTGGGGCACACAGATTCAGATTTTCAGTCAAACATAATGCTTGCATCAGGAGACAACCTTACAGATCATTTACAAAGAGCTTACCGGTAAAGACTTTTGATAGTCATGTAGAGGGCATAGGAGTCAGATGTATGGCAGCATGATTTGAGTATAAGTGGAAGATTGCTAGGGTTGGTATACTAAAAATTATATTTTTAATATTTAATTTTAATAAAAGTAATTTTCTATTTTATGAGAATCTTTATGAGCAATGTATGTATATCATTTATTTGTTATGCATGAATGTTCAATATTCTGTATGGTATTTAATCTGGTGTGTAGAGTACGACTTACACATAGAAGATAAGATTTTTGGTTCTTGCAAAATATAAATTTTATGTTCACAGTTTAGATGGAAATGGACATACCATCGGTATGACTGTGACACATAGTTTTAGTAGGCCTGTCTTGTTTACGGGGAACAGATAATAGCGTCATATATTGTTTCGACTCTCTGTTCCAGTACAATTTGTGTGTATTGAACGGGACATTTGGGGTAATTAATTTTATATTGACTATATAAATTAATTCACACCATAAGATTATTATGAATAGTGCTTATCCTCTTAATCGTAAAATAATTATTAATTTGTATATATTTAATATTCGTTGTTTTGATTTATTAGACGGTGCAATCATATATGGGTCTATATTCCCGGTGAGTTGGATAGCGGTATTATTTATATGATAAATATTAATTATCGACGGAATCTACATTTCAAAAGATCGAGATTTACGATACCCCCTGAAGGATGCTTATAAGTTTTGATCGGGCAAAACCCTGCAGGTGGATTTGATTATCCGGCGGTTAAATAAGTTAACCGGAAGGTATTAGGGAATATCAAGATGCCGATTAAATTAAATTATCAGTAATTAAATTTAATTGGCGGGTATCGAGAATCTTAATGTGGAATGAAAATGTAAGCATTTAATAACAGGGGCTCAATACAAGAAGGTCTTGAGATTTTGGGACAGAGTGAAATTATAGTTCTTTAGTGGTGTGATCTGTATTTCAGTATTTTATGAAAATTGTAGAAACCGCTGCGTCTTTCCATAATTACAGAAACTGCTAGTAGGTATCCGTATTCCAGTAGAAGTCTTACTCATAATTACTTTATAGGTCCCTGCTATAGCCCTATATATATGCGGGTAGGCTAAACCAATGTATCGTTATTGATATATCATATTTTGTCTCTCACGACTAAATATATTAGGGTTCTACCTGTACGAGTCCTCGATAGTCTGTAGCCCACACTACGTTCGAGAATCGCGTATGGGAACATAGTAGAAGATCTGACTGGAGATTCAACTCGAAATCAATTCATAGTTGAAGAATAGATCAACGAAAGTTATTCTTCTAAAATAATTTTGGTTGCACGGGTTTTATTTTCATCGTTCGATTTCAAAAGTTTCTAGAGTCCGTTTCGGCGTTTGCCCGCCCAGTTAATTTTTTACCGAAAATTATTTACAAAAATAATGATCTTGACAGTATTGCCTCCAACAAATTAAAGTCGCGGCCAAGATTTGTAAGGATCGAGAAAAGGGATAATCATCATACAAGGCCTAAAACAAACTTAAATTGACAGGATAGGCGGGACACTGTTAGGGTTATACTGAAAATTATGTTTTTAGTATTTAATTTTACTTTAATAAAATTAATTTTTGATTTTATGAAAATCTTTATGAACAATGTACGTGTATCATTTTTCAATGTTATACATAGATGTCCGATATTCTGTATAGTATTTAATCTGGGGTGTAGAATACGGTTTACATACAGAAAATTAGATTTTAGATTCTTACAGAATATAAATTTTATGTTCATAGTTTAGCTAAAAATAGACATACCATCTGTACAACTGTAGTACAGAATTTTAGTAAGCCTGCCTTAGTTATGAAAAATAGATAATAGCGTCGACTATTTTTTCGACTCTTTGTGCTAGTACACTTTGTGTGTATTGAACGGGATATTTGGAGTAATTAATTTTATACTGATTATATAAATTAATTCACACCCTAATGTTATTATTAATAGTACTTATCCTCTTAAGCCTAAAATAATTATTGATTTGCGTATATTTAATATTCGTTATTTTGATTCATTAGAGGGTGCGATCATACATGGGTCTATATTCCTGGTTAGTTGGATAAATGTATTATTTATAAGGTGAATATTAATTATTGACAGAATTCGCATCCCGAAAGATCGGGATTGACGATACCCCATTATGGAAGCTTATATGTTTTGACCGGGTCAAACCCTACGGGTGGATTTAGTTATCCGATGGTCAAACAAGTTAAGCGGAAGGGTTTAAGAAATATCAAGATACCAATTAAATTGTATTGTCCATAATCAAATTTAGTTGGCAAGTATTGAAATCTTAACGTGGAGAGAAATTGTAAGCATTTAATAACAGGAGCCCAATCCTTTTTGGCCTTGAGATTATGGGTCAGAGTGAAATTATAATTTTTTAATGGTGTGAACTGTAATTCAGTATTTTATAAAAATTATAAAAATTACTGCTGGATTTCCATAATTGCAGATATCGCTATGAAGTTTGCTTAATTGCAAAAATCGCTTATACGTGTCTGTGTTCTACTGAAAGTCTTACTCATAATTAGTTTTCAGGTCCCTACTGTAGCCCTACAAATATGTGGGTAGGCTGAACCAGTTTCATAACTTGTCTTCTAAGACTAAAGTTGTCCAGATTCTGCTGGTACGTGTTCTCAATAGTCCGTAACCCACACTACATTTGGGAATCGCGTAAGAGAATACTGTAGAGGATTTGACAAGAGCTTCAACTTGGATTCAAATCATAGTTGAAGATTCGACCGGTAAAAAGGTATTCTTCTAAATTAACTTCGAATGCACGGGTTTTATTTTGATCATTCGTTATCAAAAGTTTAAGCTAGGCTTGTTGCTAAAGGGTTCACTTAGAAAAAGGGATCGATTATGAGAAAACTTTTTTACCGGTAGCCATGCTTAAGTCCATCCGGATTCTCTTATCGATTACCGCATATTTCGATTACAAAATCTGACAAATGAATGTCAAGATAGCTTTCCTTAACGAAAGTCTTGATGAGTGTATCTATATGATATAACTAGGCAGATTCATTGCATACGGCCAAGAACACATGTTGTGAGATCCATTTATGGACTTAAGCAAGCATCAAGGTCTTGGAACACTTGGTTTGATCAAGCCATTAAGTCTTATGATTTTGATCAGGGTTTGGTTGAGTTCTGTGTGTACAAGAAGCGTGATGAAAGTGTGGTGATCTTCCTAGTACTTTATGTAGATGATATCTTGCTCATCGAAAATGATATGGGGCATTATCAATGGTTAAAGTATGGTTATCTGAGCAATTCGATATGAAAGACTTGGGAGAAGCTAGTCACATCATTGGATCAAGCTTGTGTGAGATCGAAAACAAAAGATGTTGGGCTTATCATAAGAAAAATATATCGATGATATCCTTGCTCGTTTTAGCATGCAGGATTCCAAGAAAAGGTTTCTCTCTTTCAGGCATAGAATCACTCTATGCAAGGATCAGTGTCCTACGACACCTGATGAGATAGAAAAGATGAAGGCAGTTCCTTATGCTTTGACATTAGGAAGCCTCATGTATGCTATGCTTTGCACTAGACCCGATATCTGTTTTGTCGTTGGCATGGTTAACAGATATCAGTCTAACGTAGGGCAGGAGCATTGGACTACGATAAATAATATAATCAAGTACCTGAAAAGGACTAAGGATTATATATTGATTTACAAGGCAGACAGTCTAGTACCTTTAGGGTACACAAACTCAGATTTTCAGTCTGATAGGGATTCCTGTTAGTCTACCTCAGAATATGTGTTTATCTTTAGAGGTGGAGCTATAAGTTAGAAGAGCATCAAGCAGTCCTACATTGCTGATTCCATGATGGAGGCCGAGTACCTGGTAGCTTTTGAAGCATCTAAGGAGGTCGTTTAGCTCAGGAACTTCCTGTTGGATCTAGATATGGTACCTTAAGTTCCATCGGCTATTACACTTTATTGTGACAATAGTGGAGCGGTTGCAAACTCGAAGGAACCAAGAATCCATAAGAAAAAAAAAATTAAGCATAAGTATCATCTGATACAAGAAATTATACAGAGAGGTGATGTTGTTGTAACCAAGATTGCATCAGGAGACAACCTTGCAGATCCTTTACAAAGAGTTTACCAGCTAAGATTTTTGATAGTCAAGTAGAGGGCATGGGAGTTAGATGTATGATAGCATAGTTTTGAGTATAAGTAGGAAATTGTTAGGGTTGGTATACTAAAAATCATGTTTTTAGTATTTAATTTTACTTTAATAAAATTAATTTTTTATTTTATGAGAATCTTTATGAGTAATGTATGTGTATCATTTCTTCAATGTTATGCATAGATATCGGATATTCTATACCGTATTTAATCTGGTGTGTAGAATACGACTTACATACAGAAGATCATATTTTAGATTCTTGCAAAATATAAATTTTATGTTCATAGTTTAGATGAAAATGGACATGCCATCGGTACGACTGTAGTATACAGTTTTAATAGGCAAGTCTTAGTTACGGAGAATAGATAATAGTGTCGTCTATTTTTTTGACTCTTTGTGCAAATACACTTTGTGTGTATTGAACGGGAAATTTGGGGTAATTAATCTTATACTGACTATATAAATTAATTCAGATTTCAATGTTATTATGAATAGTGCTTATTCTCTTAATTCTGAAATAATTATTAATTTGCGTATATTTAATATTCGTTGTTTTGATTCAATAGAAGGTGCGATCTTACATGGGTTTATATTCCTAATGAGTTGGATAGCGGTATTATTTATATGGTGAATATTAATTATTGACGAAATCCACATCCTGAAATATCGAGTTTGACGATACCTCCTTAAGGAAGTTTATAAGTTTTGACTGGGCCAGACCTTGCAGGTGGATTCAATTATCTGGCGGTCAAATAAGTTACGCAGAAGAGTTAAAGGAATATCAAAATGCCAATTAAATTGTATTGTCAGTAATTAAATTTAATTGGCGGGTATCGAGAAATTTAACATGGAAAGAAATGGTAAGCATTTAATAATAGGAGCCCAATATTATATGATCTCGAGATAATGGGTCAGAGTACAATTATAGTTTTTTAGTGGTGTGAATTTTAATTCAGTGTTTTATGAAAATTGTAGAAACTGTTGCTGATTTTTCATAATTGCAGAAACTGTTTTGAGGTTTGCTTAATTGCAAAAATAGTTAATACGTGTCTGTGTTCCACTGGAAGTTTTACTCATAATTACTTCCTGGGTCCCTACTGTAGCCCTATAAATATGTAGATAGGCTAAACTAGTTTCATAACTTCTTTTTTAAGATTAAAGCTGTCCAAGTTCTGCCAGTATGTGCTCTCGATAGTCCGTAGCCCACACTACGTTCGGGAATAACATAAGGGAATATAGTAAAAGATCTGACAGGAGCTTCAACTTGGATTCAAATCATAGTTGAAGATTCGATCGGTGAAAAGGTATTTTTCTAAATTAACTTCAAATATATGGGTTTTATATTAATCGTTCGTCATCAAAAGTTTTATCTGGAGCCCATTTCGGCGTTTGCCCGTTCAGTTAATTTTTTTCTAAAAATCGTTTGCAAAAGCAATGATCTTGGCAGTTTTGCCTCCAACAGACAGGGACCATAACCCATTTATTATAGGTTAGATCCACCACCCTTCGTCCTCTATACAAGCAATATCTCAAAATAAAGAATACAGAATATCGTAAATGAGTAACAGAGTGCTTCAAACCCATTTTCATGTCACTGGCCCCACAAATCCTCAAGGCTGTAGCAAGAGAACATCGCGACCGTGACAAATATAGAAGTATAAGCTACGGCCATTTGAAAAGAATCGACGGCCGTTATTGTGAGTTTAATAAAGCACACGGCCGTGACATTAAAAGGTCGCAGCTGTCATGTTTTTATAACCATAAAACATACAGAATGAGATGTGTACAGAATGGAGACTACGAACAAGGTTTGGGAAGTATGGAATGGAGATTGAAATAATGAGTGGGTGTGTATTTCAACCGAGTTTAGGTCTTTAGGTTCTTTCTCTTCTCCGTTTCTTGTGAAAAATGACGCCTATTTATAGGTAAGGTGGGAAATGCAAACCCCCTTTGAAATGCTGTCACCTGTCCAAAAAGAGGTAAAAGTGACAACCGCTACCTTTTTGCTTTCGTTTAGTGATAGCCGCTACCTTTATGAAAATAAAAAGGATAGCCGCGACTTTAAAAAGTCGTAGCTAGGCTCAAAATGTGGCAGCTGTGACAAAGGAAGTCATGTCCTATTTTAGGGTTTTCAAAAAGTTGCAGCCATGAGTATAGTAATGTCACGGCCTAAAGGTTTTTGGTGATTTTCTTGGCTTTTGAACTGTATTCCTGATCTTGCTTGCTTGGGAGTATTTTTTAGTATAATTCTCATATTTTTGTCATTGGAACGCATTTGAGACGGGTGCCAAAGATTCGGCTTGATCAGATTGGGGTGTCTACACCCTGTGCCTAGGAAGTAACCATAAATAATTCGTAAACGTAGGATAGAATCCCTTAGAATCGTAACGTACTAAAAAGATTTGGGTTTTTGAACGATCCTACAGTTAAAGACCATGGTTATACTTCTTTTGAAATTAAAGTACAATAAACATAAAATCAAGCCTTAAATTTCTTAAGGAATTAGTTTAATTTTAAGCTCATTGTATTCAACACTTTCTATAAAAATTTAGCATTTTAAACAGGGTCTATAGCACACATTTAAAGTAACTAGACCTCAAATTAATTTCTAGCTTTTGGTCACAAGATAGATTAAAATGTCATTAACAAATGTTATGAGGAATACTTAGTTGAATTTTCATTATTTCTAAGTGATATGGCCCTCACAAACTAAAATGTTACAACAACCCTAAGCTTAAAATAAAAAATGTTGCGCATAGAGCAGAAAAAGAAAAATATGTTTGGAATATTAAATCAACTTCAAAATTCCTAATTTTTTTATATGTTATAGTTTAAAATATCCCTTAAAACTTTCGTGAAGGATGCTTGGTGGAGTTTCTTAAGAAAATATTTAAAGACCTAGCTCAGAATCAAAACAAGACTTAGCCCATAATAAAAAATAAATAAAAAAAATATCAAACCCAACCAGATCCAAAATTCAAATCCGTCCTGAAATCCATTTTCTAAGAATATAAGCTTGTTTTAAACAAAATTTCAATTTGAATCATAGGTTCTTTTAAATATCTAAAAGTTCATTTTTTTTCTAAATTCAAAAGTCCCGTTATTTTAAGATCCAAAGTCTCGTCCCATCCAAGAGCATGGGTCCATCAAATCCGAGTCAAGGTCTAAACCTAGTTAAGTCCAATGTTTCCAATCAAATCCAACTCCAACTCAATGCCAATCCCAAACTCTAATTCTCTTCAATTCAATTCATTCCAAACATCTAATTCAATATTCAACCTAAAATCAAATCCAAGTTCAATATTCAAGACGGCTTCAATGCATGCAATATCAAAATGATCGAACATTCAAAATAAGCTGTCAACAAATGAAATAATCAAAGTTTTCAAGACCTTATCTTATCTCAAGGTTCTGGGTTGAGACATGATCGTCACAGCACCGTCGGAGGATCTCCTACTTTGCCACCACGTCTGAAATCACGAACATGTTCATGGCTGGCCGCCGCAATTAGTGGTTCATCGAATAGTACGTCTCAGGATCAAAAACCTTTGGCGTCCCGAGGACACCACCAACCTCCACATCATTATCCCCACCTCCCGCGGCTTCTATGCCGTCGCCGCGCACACCATTATCGCCTCCACCATTGCCTCCTCTGGTCATGACCACACCACTACCTCCATTGGTGCCACCACCTCCACTGGTGCCGCCACCTCCACTGGTGCCGCCACCTTCCTCTCGGACAAAACCAAAGCCGATGGCCACTAAAATTGAGAACATAATCGAGATGATGGAAAAAAGGAACATGGTTGCGAGAGAGAGAGAGAGAAAGTCGAGAGAGAGAGAGATGAGAAGACGGGAGAGATGAGAAAAGCACGAGGGAGTTGAGAGAGAAACCAAGATGGAGAAACGAGAGAGGAGAAGGTCTTTTTTCAAGCTTTGCGCGAATGATTATTTTGAACCAAACCTTACCTTATGTTCTGTCATCGACTTCGCCGTCACAAAGCCCGAGTTGTTTAAAAGTGGCAGCCGCTACATCTGAACCCGAGCTGCTATGTTTGTTTGTAGAGGTTGACTTTGTCCCAAAGGTTTTTGACGGCCATGAGGTTTATCTTCAGGCCACCTTTTCCCTAGGGCATAACAGTGCAGGCCGCCACTTTGGCAAGTAATAGCCGCTATGTTTTTCATGCCCCTACCTTTTGAAACGTTAAGCAATCCTTGTATAGGTTTTGAACAAATCGAAAACCTTCTTAACCTCTCATAGTATTCTAGTTGGCCCTAAGAGCCGTTATCGGTCCTCATTATAACCTAAAACTAATAAGTTTGTTCCCCGGTCTTCATCATGACCTAAAACTGATAAGTTGGCTCCCTGATCCTCGTCATGACTTAAAACTGATAAGTTTGACCCTTCGGTCCTCCTCACGATCTTAAATTGACTTGCTGGTCCCTACATGACCTTAAAATGCCCCCAGCATCTTTGGTCCTCCTCACAATCTTAAACTGACTTGCTGGTCCCTGCATGACCTTAAAGTCCCCCAAGCATCTTCGGTCCTCCTCATGATCTTAAACTAACTCAATGGTCCTCCTCATGACCTTATAATGACCCTTCAGTCCTTCTCATGACCTTAAACTAACTCATCGGTCCTCCTCACGACCATAAACTGACCTGTGAGACCCTGTACTATTTTATTTTTGATATATGTAAATGATGACATGTTTTCCTTCATGTTATATATCATCGATGCATAGTTTATGTTTTGGAGTTGTAGAGCAGCATGTAGATGTGTTTTACGCTTTCTCGGACCTTGTTTAGGCTTGTTTGGTTGGCCTTAGAATGCAAAACCGAGAGCAAAAATAGTAGGTTGAATCTCTCGGGTTCGGTCGACTGGACTGCTATGTTTGGTCGACTGAACCAGGGGGTTCGATCGACTGAACTGTGGTGGTTCACGTTTTTTGAGGAGCTTCAGTCGACTGAAGTGGCCTCTTCAGTCGACTGAAGTGCCTTTTTGCTGAGCCTATATGTATTCCAGGGGCTGGAATGTTTGGAGAAAAGCTTCTTTCTCCATTTCCTCTGTCTTCTCTCTACATATTAGACCTGCCCGAGCCTAGTTTTCGATGGTCAGCTTGTGGATCCTTACTATCTACGCTGTTAGCTTCGCATTTATCCGGTCAGATTCTCGTTCCGACGAGGTTCGATTTTTGAGGGGTCGGGTTTTGACCCAACGAGATAAGATTCTAGACCTACTGCTATTATGAGGGTGCTATATGTAATTATATATATTTTCACCGGGTAGAAAATGCATCAAATGTCATATTTTCTGTTTAAGCCTTGTTTTTTTAATAAAAAGCATGTTGTTCGCTTTTCTTGGCTTATAGTACTGTATGACATGTGGTAGTATGATTTTCAAAGAGTTTTCTTGAAAATAGAGAAAAATGGTGATTTTGTGAAAAATTTCAACACGTGGTGTTTTGGAGGTTTGGAGCTCACCTTTGGGGTTGAGTCTCAGGTTTTGAAACGTTTTGTTGAAAACGGGAAAAAATATTTTGAAAACGTTTGTTAATCTCCATGTTGATGGATGGATCTATATACATGTAGGGGCGATTTTATTTATCCTCGACCATCATCAAATTGGATCATCAACCAAGAGTTCACTCCTGAAGAATTTCTTCCGATGGTCGTTAATGGACGGGTCACAAACTTTGCTCTCACACCGAAATATGCTACCCTAAAACTTGAAGCCAAACTCATCCATCTCATTATCACCTACAATATTCTTCCCCGCAGTGGCTAACGCAACTATATCTCATACCTCGACTGCTTTATTATGTGGTGCATCTATACCGGGAGGCGCCTTGATCTTCCCACTCTTGTATGTATGTGGATGCTTTCCCGTAAAAGCACCACGCGCTACACTCTCCCATATGGTGCTCATCTTACACGACTCTTCGAGTCTTTTGGGTTCTCTCCTTC
>JAULJZ010105040.1:0-11757 GCA_032270985.1 Heliamphora pulchella | reverse complement strand
ATTATTATTATTATTATTATTATTATTATTAGTGGTAGCTTATTATAATTATAATTATGTGTGTGTGGGTATATGGACGTAATGGTGTTCCTTTGTGTTTAATATAAATAAGATTGTTCACCTACTAGTTTGGTACGGCTTCTCATTATTCTTAAAGTTATTTATTAGTATAAATTGAGGTGTGTTCATTAGAGTTGTAGGACATACGAAAGAACGTTTAATACACAGTATAAGGCTAAGTTTTAGAAATCAAAAAATGTAGAGAGACGGTGAGAGGCTCAGTTTGAGATCATTAATATATTGTGAAGTAGATAGCGAATCTTGTAATCTGTATTTAAAGAGTATAGTGAATTGATTATTTTCTTCCGTAAAAGTAAGTAGTTAGCCAAATCACGTACATCCTTGTGTATTTTGATTATTCCTGTTATTTTATTTTACTATTGTGGATTGAAACCCACGTGGATTTCCGTTTAGTTGTTAAAATTAGTTGATCTTAATTTTTGAAAAATTTGTGGCTAAAAATCCTAATATATTTTAAAAGTGGTGAAATTTTGAATAAAATATTATAAAAATTTGTGTTTTATTTAATTATTTAATTTTTTAATTTTTTGATTTTTTAATTTTTTGCCAAACATATAATTTTAAATTTTTGTTATTTTTAGCACAAAAAAAAGCCAAAATGGCCAAAATTGCCAATAAGAGCCTTTATTAAAGTTCTTGTCACGGAACAATATTTCTCTAGCAAAAATGATGTGCGTGGGCGTAAAACCCTAATTCTTGCCCGGGTTCAAGGCACTCCAGCAATCGCGTTCAGCTCTCTCTCTCTCACATTGCAGAGCTCAACTTCCTACCATGGCGTTTCGTTCCCTCTCTTCAAGAAGTCTTCCTCTTCTCTTCCGCTCACTCAAAGGTACTCTCTCTCTCTCTCTCTCTCTCTCTCTCTCTCTCTCTCTCTCTCTCTCTATTCACTATATCTTCGTTTCTCTAACGACCAGCTGATCTTTTCTGCAGTGACTTCCTGTGAATCCTTCTCTCACTCATCTCCTTCCTTCTTTTCCACGCACATTGTTGGAGATACCCCAATTCTCGTAATACCTTCTACCGCATTCTACATATTTGTAAATCCATATCATCAGTTTCTTCAATTCAAATGATGGGTTTGTTTTGAAGATTGAAATTCTCTCTCTCTCTCTGTCTCTCTTTTTCAGGTTAGAGATTTTATACGTTCTGCATTGTACGACCCAATTCATGGCTACTTCTCTCAAAGATCGGGTTCGGTTGGAGTGCTTGAAAAAAGCATTAAGTTCAATCTGCTCGAAGGTATCATTATCTCTCTTTTATTTGTAAAGGGGTCTCTGTATTTCATGAATAGTTTTAGTTTTTTGACCATGTTAGCTAGTATTAAGGTTGATGTTAGGAATAACCTTTTGTGATCAAACACAATGCTTGGGATTGTATTGCTTGTTTTATGAGCCCCTTCCCTATGTCCGTCACACACCGATAATTGAGTAGGACTATATCAGCACTAGAAATTCCAGAACCATATCAAGTTACTCTGATTTTGAAGTTTATATGGACTGAAAAGTTTTTTTTTTTTTTTGGGATAGATTTGTATAAAGGTCACGCTTTTCCAGATAAAAACTAATTAGATGTGAATCTTTGAAGTCTTGGAATTGATCTTTAAAAAAAAAAAAGGAGAAAAAAGAGACCCAGAGGCACGTTTTGGGTTAGAGCCCGAATGGACAGAACCGTGAGCTCGGCCAAAGCGAACGATACTTCTAGACAGGGCCGGACACAGGATTTTAATTTAGGAGGGACGAATTATTCTTATAAGTTCTTAAGAGGGCATATATTAAGTTTTCAAAAAAATGTTAAAGGGCAAACCTATCTAATCTTAAAATATTTTGAATTAATATTACTATAATAATGAGTTTTTTCAAAATTTAGGAGAGACGGCCGCCCCCATCTGCCGCTCCTTGGGTCCGTCTATGCTTCCAGCTGGGGACTGGGTCACCCGTTGGTCTTACAGACCACGCCAAGCTGTAGGCTTGTCTGAATTATGCGTGGTTGAGATTCCTGTTAAACTACTTGGGAGTGGCCTGAATTGTATTTGAATGTAGGGCTATGTTTCTGTTTCAAATTAAAATTCTTTATATCAAGATTCTGGATGCAATCTTGTTTGTAAAATATATACTTAAGAACCTTGAAGAAATGTAGTTCTCTATACGTGACCGCAGCTTGAAGTGTGAAATTGTTTTTTCGTCGTACTATTGCATCTAACCCTACTAGACGTTGAATCCAGCCTCATCGTTTTTGGTTAAAAAATTATTTATTTTTGCGGCAAGCTTACTGGTTCTCTTCACTTCCTCACATGTGTCACATGTATGCACGATTGTTTAGCCAAATAATGAATTACTTACTAGCATAAACTTTTCCAATTTGGTGGGCCTTTCCATGTTTTGTCAAATCTTATTTATAGCCCGATTCAACTCCAATTTGATTTAGTCAATTGAACTGGTTCTAATTTCTATGTGCTATTGTGAGTTTTCTGCATTTCAAAACCATGAAAGGGGCTGCAAAATAGATGGTTCAATTCAACTTCATAGAACTAAATGACGAAACGTCATGTGATCTGTGCCTTTATTGATCATGATGGAGAGTTTGTTGACTTAAACTTCATGTTTTATAATTGGATTTTTTTTTTCGGGGGAGGGGGGGAGGATAAGTACAGATTTATTGTATTATTAATAGAGTATTGTTGAGGAAGGTTATATATTTTCATTCTCGAAGGATGACTGGATGTTGATATGTAGATTAAGAGATCCCATATTCATCTTGCCCTTAAACTTTTGCTGCAGACTGCAGAGTATCCTCAGCCCAAAGATTTTATTGTTAGCAAAGGTGTAGAGGATTGATGAGGCATTGTTGGTTAACCAATCCAAAACTGCAGTTGCTTCATTTTATTTATAGGATGACCATTTCCCTCTTATTTAACTTCAGAAGACTTGAGTTTACCATAGTTGTTCGCATTTTCTTATATCATTTAAAGGTAAAGGCTGCCAATGTCTGCATTTCGCTATCATTTATGTCCTTTTTATATAACCTGACTAAATACGGAATATAATCTCCTTACCATTTTGTTCCTTTCCTTTCTTTAGTTTAATCCCTTCCCCCCCAGTTTGCTATGCCATACAAAGAGGAACCTGCAATATAACCAAAGTACACAACCTTTGATACAAAGAAGGGGAGAGAAAAAAACAAAAAAGGAAAGAACCATTATCAGAGGAGAGCACCATACAACAAGCTTTTGGATTATAATAGGAGAATGAGAGAGAGAAATAGAAAGGGGAAGCCATTGATTGATGTAAACAAGCCTTTTTGTCATAAGTGAAGGGAGGAATCAATCTAGGTGGAGTAACTAAGAACCAGTGAATGGAAGCGACGGATAGAGTTCCAAGCTCTCTGAATAATCAATCTCATTAATTCATTTTCAAGGTTGAATTCGTTTTTATCCCAAGAAATTGCAGCCTTCACAAAGACCCTTATGACCCTATAAAGCCCAGGGAATAGTATTCCTCTCTAATGTAGAAGCATAACAAGGCCAAATTCTATTATTGAAGCCTTTGAAATTTATTGAATAAAGAAATGAAGAAAGGTTATTAAAGAACTCTTAACACCAGTAAACTACTGAAGCTAAAACTAAGTGCCATCTTGGAACCATGGACAGATTTCTTAGAGTGGTGTGTCCTTATTGGACATGCTCCAAATGTATCCCACCATTTTTTTAAGTCTATTTATTTATTATTAGTTATTGTATTGATACATGTGAGACATGATTGGGACATGTAGCGGGTTCATGTTGCCTAGAGCTTGGACGTCTATGAGACATGTTTGGGATCATGCCTAATTATCTCAACAATAAAAGAAGACATTTGTGGTGTATGTTAGAAGAAAACAACATGAGGGATCAAATTTTTTTCCTCCCACAAAAGTTTAAAATGACTGAAAGGTGCTTAGAAAAGCCTTTTACACCAAGGCGTATGCATAAGAACTCCTTTAAAAATTACTAAGTTCAAGCCCCTACAATCCTAGATCATGCAATATCACAAAACTCAAAAAGCCCCATATCGGAGAAGCATCCTATGCTCTGTAAATGATTGATGATTCTCTTACTCTTTTTATCTATGATTCTGTTTAAATAAGCAACTCTTCCAAAAGCCATCAAAATAGGCAAAATAGAAAGGGAAAGACTCTTTTAGCTAGAAATACTTTAAAAAGCAAGAATTCCCTTAATAATGAATAGTATGTTTTGCACTCTCGAACAACTCCTAGTTTTCTCTCCCCAAACATCCTCATCATACACAATAGGGTAGCTCCCAAGCCTTCTCTATCTTCTCTTTGGATGGGCTTGACCTGACAAGCACTCAAATTGCTTACGAATCATGCTTCATGCTTTGAACTCTAGATACGTCATGGTATTAAAAATCGGCCTTTATCGTTCTGTAACGCCATTACGTAATGGTTTCGGTAGCTTCTAATCCCCTTATGACGGATTTTGCGGTGTAATAGAAAATTGCACATGTAATGCGACATCCGTTACGATTGCCATAAAGGCCGTAACAGCCCGTTATGGTACTTGCGGTCGTCACGACGACTCTAGTTTTGGTATGTGAATAAGCTGAAATAATTTTGACAGTAATCTCTTCCATCTTTTTTTTTAATACTAAAAAGGTATTCTTAGCAGTGGGAATCCCATGCTTACATGGGTGAAGATTGATTTGCATAATTCACCACAATATTTTTCAGATGTGCAACATTTAGACACTTTCTCTTTTCTTTCCGATGGGTAATGGCTTGCATTGTTCATTTATTTTTTGATTATTTGTTCAAGATCTATGGTCACTAACAACCAAAAATTGTGGATCTATATGGGAAAACATTAACTCCCGAGATTTGAATTACAAAATTTATATTTTGGTATTTTTTGGCTTCCAAAAGTGAATTTTATTTGTTTGTTTTTTTTTGTTTTTTTTTTTTATCTTTCTCAACCGGTGCAAAGAGTTTTGTGCACGAAGGGGTGTAAAATGCGCAATTGCGGCAACAGAAGTCGCTGTTTGTTACTGTCAAGAAGTACACACCATGAACCGATCATGCGTCTGATCCTAGGTGAATCCGGTTGTTCTATCTCTCCAAATTGGTGCGAAGAATTGCATGTGCAAAGTGGGCGTAAAAATGTGCGATTTTGGTGCATCAAACCCAATTCATCGTCTCTTACCATTAAAGAACACACGAAGCGTTTTGTGCACAAAGTGAGTGTAAAAATGCATGATTTTACTGTTGCGGAATCGAGTTGCCGTCTCTCACCATTAAGAAGTACATACCATGAACTCATGCGCTTGTCCTAGGGCGGATCCAGTTGTTCTATCTCTTGCGTTAAATCTATGCAAAGTAAGTTTAGAATCTGTAGATCTTGGTTATGTTAGGTTAGATTCATATATTTAATGTTGTATTACTTTTTTACTATTTTTTTTTAAATTCTAAAAGTAATTATTTTATAATTATTTGTTCAAGATCTATCCAAAATAAGTTTAAAATTTTTAGCCCTTGATTGTTTTAGATTAGAGTCATACATTAAAATTTAGAATAGTCAATGTACAATTGGTTGGCTTAATTTTAAATATTAATTGGTTCAGAAGTCACAAGACACAACCTTCTTAAATATTTAAGTAAATGTACTTCACCTTTGGAAGAAATTAAAAAAAAAGGTTTGTATATTGATTGAGGTGTACACCCTAAAGATTCACTAAAATAATTTCATCTAGATAGAATGATAATAATCTAAATATTGAAAAAAACTCCCTTGGAAAAAAAGTTGCTTCACTCCTAAATTTTGTAAACATGGTAGCCGGGCCCATACACGTAATAGACAATCTTGTGACATTTTTTCTTATTGACGATGACTAACTACTTTCTCAAGAATCCCTTGGAAATACTGGCCATGCAAAACATGAAGGCTTAGACCTAATGCTTTGAGCATGAATTTCATAACCTGTTGAAAATTTTAGAACAATTACACTCGGTTCCAAAATAATTAGAAATGGATGAACCAATAATACTAATAGTTTGTAGTTACGTTATTGCAACCCTTAGGAGCCCTCATGTACTCTTTTATATTTTTATTATCCCATCTCGTTGTTGAATGATTTTTGTTCTTGACTTCTTGTTGAAAGTGTGTTGGGCGTGGGGGTGTGAGTAGGACAATCCTCATAACTTTCTTTTGGCTTTCGAGTCCTTTAATCATCAAGCTGTCCAGCTTTGAGCTTTCAAGTCAAATAGTTCAAAACTTCATTTTTTTTAATCTTTTATAAGAAACTTATGTATTTAAACTCAATTACCCTACTATTAAAAGTTGATTTAAGGTGGTTTTATGTGAATCACTCTAAGCTTGTTCGAGTTTATATGATTTTGCTATGATACTTTGCTCATAGAAAAATCTTTAAGTTAAAATGAATTAAGAAATCCAAACTATTAATTTTTTAAAATATTTGTTCAATACATATAAAAAGTAAGTTTAGAATATTTAAATCTTGGCTATTTTAGATTAAATGTAAATGTTTAATGTTGCATTATTTGTGTTATTATGTTTTTTTTATGTTTTTTTATGTTAGATTTGTATATTTAATGATGTATTATTTTTTAAAAATATTTTTAGAAGTACTATAAAATTACGGCATATATTGGATCATGTCTAGAAAATGGACAAAATTCATCAAAATTATTTATAACTCTAATAAATATGATGTTGGAATAAAAACCCGTGTATATGTTAAATTTTAGTGAGTTTGTGCAAAAGAGAAAATTCATGCCTCCGGTTCCCGCTACTGTTGTGCTACGGCGATCGTTACATCCCGAAACCGATCGATCTAGCCATGAGCAGGAGCTAAATATTCATTAATTCTAAGGGGCATTCCAAAACCATGTTACCGGCACAGTTACCACAATCGCTATTTAAAACCATGAAATACGGAGAACCATATGCAAGAGAAACTGATTCACATTCTCTCTCTTTAATGCATACCACACTACTCCAAGATAACTTTGCCCTGATTCCTCATATAATCAACGTTCAAGATTTGCTCGTGAACTACATGTACTTCACACAAGTATTACCAACGTTGACTATCTTGTTTGAATACCTAATCGCTTACTTAGGAAAGAAGGTTCTCTGAGTTTGCGAAGAATCTTATATAACAACCAATTCTTGATGCCCTGTGGCCTCTAGGTGATTGCCTTGAATCTCAATGCTACATGCCTAAAGAGCCTGATACTGCCATGAAATGATGCAGTCCTGGTGTAAGTTTAAAAGTTAAAGTGAAGACTCGAGAGTGCCTCTCTGGTGTACAACATAATGACTCCATAACAATAGAAAATGCAATGAGAGAGAGGCCTGTAAATGGATTTTCGAAAATAAAAATAAAAATGTGGGTTTAAATAAGAAATACCGATATTTATTGACCCACCATGTAAATTGTGTTTGGCATAGAGAGTACAAAGATAGTAAAAACATAACAAGAATAAAAGAAGGGATGAGGACCACCTGAGCTGGAGAATGAGATCATCTGAGGCAATTAAGGTGGATTTCAACCAAACTAGTTCTTGACTTTCCTGGCTCTTTCTGCCCTCTTTTCAAGATTATATTGTTTTTTCTTTTCATACTCTGATGCTTATCAGCCTCTCTTATATGTTTTGGGATGTTATATTTTAACAATCTCCAATTTGTTTTTCTATAGTTGGGGCTTTTCAAAATGGATTGTAGCGCTTTTTCTTCATATAACTTTTCCCAACATGTGGATATAGAAAATGCGTAATTACTTATGATTTATTTTATGTACGTTTGCAAATGTAATAGGGGGCTACTGGTTCAATGGTTAAAAACTTGGCCTATTAACCATGGTTTCAAATAGCAATAGCAATTGCCGTAACAGTAATGGTAGCGATGACGTGGTTTCGGGACGTAACGACCGTAATGTAACGGTAGCGGTTATCAGAGCCGTGAATTTTTTTTTGGTTTTGCACATATCAGCGAAAATGAACTGATATGCATGTTTTTTTTCTAAATCTATATTTGTTAGAGTTTAAAATGTTTTTTGATGTATTTTGTTTACTTTTGAGACATAATTTAATATTTTTCCTAAATTTTATACTAGTAAGTCTAGTTGTACTAAACAATTTTTATTATTTTTCTAAAGTAATTCGTAAATTTATGTCATTGTGTTATAAATTCATAAATTGATAATATTCAACTTAAATTTCATTTAATTTTTTTTAAAAAAAGTTATGAAAATGAAGTATTAAAGATACTTTGTATATAATCTAAATAATTATAATTATTATAATGACATGTCATATATTGAGAAATAATTATCAAACAAATACAGATGTACTAGTAGAAATTATATTAAAAAAAATATTACATACCCATTAGGCATTAGCAATTACCATCACTTTCATTCACCACCAAAACGAGTAACGTGGAGCCTGTGGAGGTGGGACATGTTCAGATTCCGGCTGATCTTGATTGTTGCTACTACTTGTTTCATCATTCCAGCCAGTAGGGAAGATATAGGTGAATAAAGACATGTCAGTATCCCGTCTACGTTGATCTATTTGATGTGCCGATGGAGAATATGGAAAAGTAGGTGGGGGTGCATAATTGACATGCATCATGTATTGGCTATGACGATACCCATAAGGATCAAAGCTATATGATGGAGGATATGGCTGAGGTGGCCATGGATAGGGGTAACTATGACTATCACTGCTTTTATTATATGAATGGTCATAAAGTCCAAAATTTTCAAAATCTTGCACCATATCCACTAGAGGTCTTTGAGGTAAATTTGGGATAGGTTCTCCAATGTAATAATCTCCTCTAACGTCAGAAAGTCCAAAATTTCCCATAAATGACTCATCTTGGGCTTCAAGTGCTCGACTAGTCCCTACGCCATCACTATTTCCACCACCAGTGTCATGTTCACCGTGACCGTGTCTATCACCATCACCGTCACCATCACCGTCACCAGATGGAGGAGTCAAACCACCATCATCACTACTTTTAGAAAGGGTAGGACTTGAACTCGAGCTCTGAGAAGTATGTCTAGGTTGATTTTGTGATCCTCTTCTTTGTTCATCACCATCACCATCACCATCACCATCACCATCCAAGTCTAGCCAATCAGAATTATCTTGACCATTTAGCACAGGAGCTTCCCTTTCTTCTAACCATAGATCCGGTGGGTCATCTTCATCAAATATGTAATCCAAAATAATTGGATTAAAGTTGTTGTCTATCTCTTCTTGCCTTCTTCTCTTAATGGATCTCAACTTTAATCTCATGTTATAATTGATGAAGACTAATTTCTGATTCTTCTGATATTTCAGTCGGTTCCTTGTCTTTGTGTGGATGAGGCTAAAAGTACTCTAATTGCATTCATAGTTTGTTGATGTAGTAGTCTGACTTAAAACCTTAACTGTTATTTCTTGAAGTCCTGGAGCACACGTTCCATGAATAATCCAACATCCAGCTACACAATAATATAAAACACAAAGTCACAAACACATAAATGGAAAGATACTAAGAATCTAAGATTCTAATATATTAAAAAAAATAATTAAACAAATACTATTCCAATATATTATAAAAAAAAACTTAGATTTGTTTGTGACCATGCTCTTTGTGCTAAAGAAGTTTCAAAAGTTTCCGCCTTATCTCGAAATAATATGAGCAGTAATATATGAAATTATTAAATTAATAAATGTAATCTTTTAAAAAAATATATACTTTAAGAAATATAATTTATAATTTTATGATTTATACTTAGTTGATTTATTGCTTTCACCTGATTATTAATGTCTGATTCTAATTTGGATATTACTTTTTTCACTCTTTGTAACACTTCCCTTTCCGTTTCTTTTTCTTTGGATGATGTGACTCCATATTAAAATTGGGGATTTAAAAAATAACCTATCACATTCGCAAACAATCTGGCATGAATTAAAACATATAATTTATAATGTGATATTGTGACAAATAAATAAATAAATAAATAAATAAATAATTATAATTTATAACTACAACTTAGTTAGTTACCAGCAGAATGCAAATCATGATGTAGTTGGAAGCTCCACCGATCAATAATCTTCCAATATTCTATATAATACCGACAATGTTGTTTAATTGCCAACTTGGCTCGATCTATTTCTTCATAAATAAATTTCATTGTCGGTTTCTCATCTCCATCAACCAATCTTAGTACTATTACTAATGGCTCGTGAACTTTGCAAATCTCAGTTGCTTTTTGCAAAAATTCTTTTCCAAAAATTAACTTTCTAACATCATATGGAGTCATACTTTTTTCTTTCCCCTATCTTGATTGCTTTTCATTCATCACAGCTAAACATTGCTCTTAATTGTTGCTTATATCTAACAATACTCTCAAGAGTAATAAAATTTATAGCAAAGCGAGTAACAGCGGGTCGAATCAATTCTCTGCCTTCAGTAAATTTTCTCATCAAACTCAACTCCTACGTAGCATTATAAATGAATGTGGTGATGGTTCTAGCATCTTCTATGACCTTAGCTACACTTTTTTCCTTAGCAATATCCTCTAATATAAGGTCGATGCAATGGGCTGAACAGGCTGTCAATGCAAATGTTTTTTTTTTACTCATCAACATCTTTCCAACCGCTTTCAAAGCTGCTTCATTATCTGTCACTACTTGTACGATAAATTCCTCACCAATCTTATCAACAATAGTATTCAACAATTCAAAGTAATACTTAGCAGTTCTACTAACAACATTTGAGGCACCAATGGATTTATGAAATATCGCACCTCTATTGTAGTATACGAAGAAATTAATTATGCGTTGCCTCGTAAGACTATTCTATCCATCGCACATAATGGTGACACTTCTTTCTGCCCAAATATTTTTAAAGGATGTTATCCATTCTTTCAGTTCATCATGTTCTCTGAGCATATAAACTTCAGCTATTTTATAAGGAGTGGGACCCTTAACTCCTTTACCTACTTCAGCAGCAATATCAAACATGGGTTGTGTGTAAGGAGAATCAGCTACATGGAAAGGAATGCGGTTATACAAAAAAAACTTAGTAACTGCACTTTTCAATTTCTCTCTCAACTTCTTCATTGTACCACTGTTTATTTTTTGCTGCTTAGAGGACTTTACTTTTTGCAATGTTGGATTTATTGCCCTTAATCTGGCATCAGGGGCATTATGATTAGTTCATTGACAACCACTCCCAGTTGCTAAACCAGGTTCACGCACGGAATGGGCTCGATGAATACCGCCACGTTGCTGAGTATGAATACCTCCAGCAGCAGAACTAGTATCTCCTGACTCATACTGGGTAGCTTGACTCCTCCCAGTTGCACGTCTAAATACCTGCCGCTCCTCCCATTCATGTTGTGATTGCATACTTGCTCGGCGCGCCATAGTGAACTGTACATCTTCGTCATATTCATCATCAACATCCACATATACTCTTTGTTCATAACCTTCATCAACATCATCTCCTCCCCTTAATTGAGCTTCTAACTCTGCTTTTCTTTTCTGAGCATCTGCTTTAGCTGCTTCCTTATTTTTAAGGTGTCTCATTATTTCTTTTCTTACTTCTTTACTGACACTTGGGCACCCATGCACTTGGCCTGCCAAGTGTGCCAAGTGTTCTTTAAA